>JANCMC010038415.1:4769488-4931583 GCA_024363005.1 Charaxes varanes
GTACTGTTTATTGGGTACACAATATAATTAAAAATCAATATTGCCAGACAGATTCCGTCGGTAATTTCCGTTAGACGCTTCAGAGTTCCAGATTATATTACGTAATTTCTTATACGGTCTAAAAATTGAATTTCAAAAATTGTAATATTTACATGTAGTGAAAGATTTTACAAAACTGGTTTTGGAATTGGAATAGATTTAGTTAATTATTAGCCTTGATTTACTAGGCTACTTCCTTCTTCATACATTTTGTTCTTTGTCATAACCATAATGGTTATTAATTTATCAACTTTGTCATATAACCATTTTAGATCTAGAAGTACAGCCCCCCATTTTGCACATACATCATACCTACAAGTCTTGAGCTTTAACTTCACTCAATCGTCTGCCTTAATTTTACTTATGGCCCGGATCCCTAAATCGAACCCTGGTTACGCATCAATTCAAAACTATGGGGCTGAAGACGTAACCAAAGTTACAACCTTTCAAAGTTGATAAATCTCTGATATGAAATAAAGATTATACTGAAATATCGAATAGAATTAAGAATCGTGTTGTAAGTATACAAACGATTAAATACAAACAGTCTACTTATGAATATTCCGAGCAAATCATCATATATATCTAGCTCTTATTCAATGACCTGCTAATGTATGCTGACTTCCTTTTGTTAGAAAATACTAGGAAAATTCACTGTACTAGACAATTCAGGCTATGTGGTTGTTTACTTCTAGACGCATGTATATATTATAAATATATGTATATGATGCCTTTTATATTGCAAGATTTCTAAGAAAGGTTCTATAAGTGTCTTTCATTTACAAAGACGTACAAATTTGAATATAACTATATAGTTCTGTATAAAACAAATTTGCTATCCAGTGGTGTTACTGAATTTTGGATAGGAATGATAGATATGAAGCTGCAACACCAACATGTACCCACAAGGGGGAATCGCTGGATGGCAGTGACACAAGATCGGTCCTTGGGAAAATCCAAAAAATATATATCCATAGGATTACTTTGTCCAGCTGTGAACATCAGCAAACCATTAGAATTAGAAATATTTGTCCAAAAGAGTCATAATACATTCAAGCTACAAATGACTACATCACTGGAAGTGTAGAATAACAAGGGACTTTCAAAGAGGGGCTTTTCACTTTTCGCTTCAGCACTTCAGCGCATTTTAAGCTTTCATAATAGAAACGCTTCAGTGCTCTTACAAGTCAACATTGGATTCTGAAAATTATTTTAAGCTCAGATTTTCTACTGGCATAACTTCATATATGAATTTAGTAGAGTTGTGACATAACGAGGTTTTATTTCTGTAATATGAATCAAATATACATTTTTTCGATGCATCAAACCGACACTCCAATTCTACATATTTCCATAGATTAGATAACCGTAACACTGTCTAGACACATAGGCAGCCCCTTTCATTACAACACAATAGCATCTCTTTATCTCTAGCGCTTTATAGAAATCAGCTTGTTTTCTATTACAACTACAGGGAAATAGTTGTCAGTCGTGATAAAGTGAATAGAAACCTTGATTTTGTTATAGTCAAGTCAAAAGGAGATTGGCTAATTTTTTTATTACTAGCAAATGATTTCAGAGGAGTTTTTCGAAGCAAGAAATTAGCCTAGATAACGTTTTGGGCATTTCGACGTTACAAACAGACACTTTAAATTTATATATTTGAATAAACATCGTAGAGAAAACTAAATACAGTATTGGTTGAGCAATATGTGTTGACGTGGTTGAGCACAGCAAAGGGTTTGGCTTTGACAGACCGCAAAAGCAAGCGTACGTTATGGTTGTTCACGTCTCAGTGCCGCTGACGACTGCTCTTTAAGGGCTTGGATATTGCGTCTACGATTCCGTTTGTACGGAAATGATTCTGAATGTATATAGTATGCACTGTAGCAAAATTCAAGACTAGGTGAATTGAAAACATTGGTATATTTTATATTTAAATAGACGATATTTTAGTTTTAACTTTGACAAAAAAAAAACTAACTATAATATGGGAAATAAAAAGGAGCCGAGTATAGATCAATAGTCTAGCTCGTAGCTCGATTTTAGCCAGCAATAACGATTTTCCACCGGCCAAGCTAAAATTACATTCCAGCCAAACAAGGCCACGAAAGTACCTCGGCATGATTTAGCATTTTTGATGCCACGTAAAGGATAACTAACAGAACGGCATGCGGTCACGCGAGGAACTTGTTCTAATTAATGCCTTTATTATATGTGTATCATTACAGAGCCTTAATATTTTTGTTTTTTTTTATACTGTTCACTATATGTCTATTTTTTTTCTTGAGCCTCTGCTGCCACGATTCTTGGTTACTGAAGAATCTACTTTACAAAGATATTTACAAATGAAGACGTCCGTCCTCAAAACATTTGTGCTATAGTTATATTATTGTTTTATATGCTATATTATTATTTTAATTCTGATAGTCCAATTACGTATAGATGTCGGAGGTCGCTTGGAATCCTGGCGCGGCGCCGTGGTTCCTTGTCGTATAGAGTAAACCTTATACAGAAATCAAATAGATTTTATAACGATAGACCAAAGATGGAGATCAAGCATCACTAATACCAAAACGTACCCAAGAGCCCACTGCGGGAGTGATCACCAGTTACTTGTGCCAGATTTACGAATTCGAAATAAAGTGTAACTTTATATGACAAGGAACAACGGCGCCGCGCCTGGATTCTACGCGATCTCCGACGTCTACACGTAATTGGACTATCAGAATTATAATAATAATATTAACTATAGCGCTAATGTTAGAGGATGGAGGTCTTCATTTCTAAATATCTTCGCGAAGTAGATTCTTCAGTAACCAAGAATCGAGGCAGGGTAAATCAAATCAATTCTAATAAAACGGATACCAATTCTACCTATATATTTTTTCCGTAAATGGAGCCTCTCAAAGGACACCTCAATAATACGGTCTGAAAAATCGTAGCTGCCTTGATGGAAACCTTCACATATACTTATGCAAATGTTATGAAGACGGAGGCCTATCTTCACGACTGGCTCCGACGGGTCGTAATTGCGTCTTAGTTTTCGCAATAACGTAAGACATCCTAAATGGAAACTTCTGAATAAAAACGAACCTTTTGTCCGTCTCAAAATAACATGGACCTCTTTTAAAACTATTGATGGGCAACAATGGCCCACCCTTGCGGGTCCATTCAAGCCACATGCTCAGCCCATTCTCACGAACTTTACTAACTTCTTTTTTAATTATAACATAATTTTTTTTTCAGCTCCATACGGTATTTTTGCACGCAGCTGTGTCGCCATGGCAAAGGATTCAAAGAGCACATTCCAAATCATCGACGACGAAGGGTTTGTACAAAAAAAATATTGTAATGATAGTTTTCTTATAGATTAGACGGCTTTATTACCTTTTTTTATACATCGTTGTGCGAAAGTGTTTTCCCATAGATAAATTTTAAATCGTGGAGACTTGAAACTATATTTATATGTACACTAGGACATCTAGCAAAAGTCTTTCCTGATCTATGGTCAGGCGAATTTCAAGTATTCCGAAGATGCAACTTACTCTGCATTTTTTAAGTATATTTAAAATATTTCTTTGAGATTTGCTTTCTTTCTTAAAATAATTATTTAAAGGAAGGATTAAAATCCTTCCTTTAAATAATGCGAACAAAATAAAACAGACACGAATCAAATCAGCGCAGCCGTTTTTGAGTTATAGCCACGCAAAATCTAATAAAATCGGCTCAGCGGTTTAAAAGGAGTAGGGAGTCAAATACTTGTAAAGGATTAAAGGTTGTTACTCGTATTTTATACTTTTTTATTTTATTTACTTCAATGATAGGGATTTAAAAGTAATTTAAATTCTTTACAGATGTCCAGTTGATCCTTCTATCTTCCCCGCCTTCACGCCCGACGGCAACGCTCTCCAGTCGGTGTACGAAGCCTTCAGATTCACGGAGTCCTACGGTGTCATCTTCCAGTGCAACGTCAAGTACTGTCTCGGGCCTTGTGAACCTGTGAGTATATTAATTTTAGCCGTCATTTCCTGTCTGGTGTTTGGTTGGTTGAAGCAATTCCTCTGGAAGATGTTGTAAAAACTATTCATGGAATTTTCACGAAATGGGCAGCAATCAGGCGCGGATCCCCCGTGGTGGGCACGATAGGCATGCCCACCACCATAATAGACCTGTGACGTCACACTTTCACAGACTATTGAGATCGTTATATCCAATACCTTACTTACAAAAAACAATGTATTAAAATCAAACATTTCATAGACATATCCTTTGTAGGAATGCTCTATATCGATTAATAACAAATTTATACGCCGAATCGCATTTGACCAAAAATTGTGTCTATGCCGACCACCTCTTATGAAAGCATAAGCAGCAATATTCATACTTCAGAGTATGATAGGTAGTAGATCTAACTGCCGTCGTCAACTTGTATGTTATGCCGGAGCCAGAGCTTCATTGGAGTGATCATTTCAGTGATCATGTCGATCAGGTCGGGGATTTTATGTAGCTGCGCAAAGTTTTATAGTACTTTGTAGTCTTCAAGGACAAATATGTACAAACACTTTGAGCTGTGTCTGGCTCGGGCATCAGGATGGCTTTCAGTAGCGATGCAAATTGCAAATTCTGTGAGGATTAAATGGAGTCGCTTGTATTTCAGTTGTTCACTAAAAAAATTAAAAAAAAAAATGGAAATGTACTAAAATAATATTCGCAATATTTTTTTTAATTTAATTTATAGGCGGTGTGCGAATGGGGCAGAGAATCTATCGAGTCTTGGGGCAGAAAGAGACGTTCGTTGCCTCACAATGAGACCGAAACTCCGACGCAAGAAGAGGATATGAACATATCCCAGGAGATCCTCGTTCTTGACTTCGGTGATGAGCGACAGAGCACCGACTTCCTTCGTTCCGACAAACCCGGTGGAGTCGCGTCAGAGACTAATTTCGGCGGTAAGTTTATTTTTTAATTTACAAAAGGAGTAGGTTCTCAATTAGATTGTATTTTTTTTTCTATGTTTATTACTTCAGAACTTTTCACTGGGTCAAATGATTTTGATGATTTTTATTTTTATTTGAATGCTGATGCTTCCTGTGTGGTCTAGTTTCAATTTGGTCCAGTTTTGACAAAATGAAGTCGGCTTTTTTTGTTCAAAACTATTTTTTGCTGCTACTGAGGTTTTAAATTATAATTAATTGGTGATTATTGTAAAATAAATATACTTTTATCCTGTTGTATACATACTGAAGGCATTTTTAGCATCTTTTATATAATTGCACATCTATTTCATTCAGCTTTAATTTTCTATTAACGATCTCTTTTTTTCATCAATCAATTTTCTATTAATGTCAGGAATTTGAAATTTCAAAAATTCTTTCAGTATAACATATCGAGGAAGACCTAATTTTGAACGGACGTAGTCGTGGGTAACAACTAGTGGCATTATATTTCGAATACTAAATTTTATATAGGGTTCTATAGAACCTTAAAGAAGGCTATAGCCTTACTCTTATGATATTTTTTATTAAAAGCCAAAGATTTAATATATATTCGTTTTACTTGCAGAAAAAACAGTAACAATTGTCGAACCATGCCCCAGCAAGTTCTCCGTGCTCCTGCTTGGAGTCGCTTGTGCTCTTCTGGTTCTGCTGTACATCGCGACAATCTTCTGCTACTACATGCGTAAATGGCTCACTCCCCCGAAGCATTTGTCGTAATTTACTCCCAGTTCATAGCTAGCGGCCATAACGATATTATGTGGTCTTACATCGTCTAATGGCTGGCATCCACGTTACGGTGTACAGGACGGCTTTTTGTGCAGGTTTACCGTTAACATGTATGGGGACGTTCCGGTATACCGTAGAAAGTATATTGAAAATTATTTTTTTATTTTGCATTGGTCGCCTGCCCAGGTTCAAAACCTGCCCCACGGGGAGTAGCGACCCCACGGGTTAACCTCAGCTCAGTACACCATGCACACTCACCAAAACAGACTTTCTCATCTTCCGCATTCGATCCCCTTCCTTCTTTCTATATCTCCAACCTTCTGGGATACTTGTCGGTACTTTTTGTCTTTTTTTCTTGTTGCCTGCTCTTTCTTTGCATTTCAACAGTTCTTCGCATTGTTACATTGTTTATTGTTTGGGAATGTGCCTAGGTATGTAGAGAGACAGGAATCGTGGAAGTATAAACAGTTCTGACCTTAAAATTAAATTTGGGTCAGGATTTTGAAATACATTAATAACCAATTTCAGAAAAAGATGAAGGATAAAATAGATATGCCTATATATATACCTTCTTGTCGGAATTATAAATGCTCTGGAGAGACAGGAATCGTGGAAGTATAAACAGTTCTGACCTTAAAATTAAATTTGGGTCAGGATTTTGAAATACATTAACTTCACGCCGTTCTCATGTGAGAAAGAGGTACTGGTACCCGGACGCGCCGGCCCAGTTCGGCTACAAGCGTGGTGCTACCTCTAATTAGAAAGACAGGAGTAGGGGAAAGGGATGGAGACAAAGGATATAAAGGTAGATGGAGAGGAGAGGAAGAATGTCTAAGAGGAACCCGGGCACTAGACCGGGATAACGCTAGGTAGAAGGATGAAGAAGGTTAGTAAGTAAGGGATAAGCCATTTTACAAATAATGCGCGCACGGAAGAGTGTGAATTTTGGCACAATTGTAGTTTATTTGGACCAAGGTGTACGAATGTAAATATTTTTTACAAAATATACAATTTTAATATGTTAAAGTATTACGCACACAAAAGCGAAACGATTTACACACACATGTATTGAAGGGTGTTGTTGGCAAGTTACAATTGCGAACATATAGTAATTTATGAATAGAATAACCGTAAATCACATTCGCTTAGGGAGGTCGGATATTGAAAAGTAAACCAGTATTAGACTGGGTCACCCATCTATCACCCGCCAGCGGTAAAAACTGCTTAACCTAGCGATCGACACAAATGCCGATCACTCATTAGGCCCTGACCTCCTCCACAACTACGTAATATATTCTTATGGAAATAATATTTCTAAGCCGAAAGCAGGATCACTGCCGATTGCAACTAAAATCTACTGTACGTAGTGAAGGTATATAAAGAAAATAATATTAATTTAATACACACGAGCTGTACACAGAGTAATTATAAAATCGTAAAAAACACATCCGTTAAATACGCTCAGAGATCTTTTATCCTCATACTATATAAAAATGCAGCTACAATAAATAAAGTATATTATTTATACCTTTTTTTATATTACAATCGGCAAACGAGCAGGCACCCAAGTGCCTTCCAACGCCCATGCACGACCTGAAGGCTAGCAAAAAGAATGTTCATAGTGAGTATTGACGAGTTAACATTTCAAGTCGTTATTTCTAAGGGTACGAATTTCGATTGGGGGGGGGGGGGCGCTTGCAGGCAGATAAACGGTCGGACGAACGGACAGAGCGAAACTAAAAAGGTTCCATGTAGACCTACGGAATTCTAAAAGTACTGTTTAAATGATCGAATGTCCTTATCTGTTTATATAACAGCGAGAGGTGCACGAAACCTGTCAAAGCATTACATGGATTTACCGTGCGGGTGGCGGGTCCATCGAGTAGCAGAGGAAGAAACCATAGCAGTGCACGGGACTTGTGACCCAGGTGTAGGTTTAAGAGCGCGCTCTTTATAGTGATCACTAACACTCGCCTTCACTGCCCAGTGTTCCCTCCCCTGCCATTAGAAAGTCATTGCGTGGGATTTTTGTTTCCTGTAACAATGACTCTTTACAATGTATGATTGAAATTAATGTTATTATCGTTATTATCGTTATTATACATCGCTATTATCGTTATTATCGTTATTATCGTTATTACCGTCATTATCGTTATTATCGTTATTATCGCTCGTATCGTTATTATCGCTCATTTCGTTATTTTCGATCGTTTTTATCGTTAGTATCCTTATATTCGTTCTTATCGTTATTATCGTTATTATCGCTATTATAACCATTATCGTTATTATACATCGCTATTATCGTTATTAGATCCGGCAGACCCCGGATCTGTTACTTTATATATATTTCCTAACACAATATTTAATATTTTGAAATGTCTGGTTTTTGGAGCAATTTAATTTTACAAGTTTTTGTAGATGCACTTCTGTAAGTAAAGCATTTATTTTTCTTAAAAATTTACTGAATACCACAATATACCCGAAAATATCAGTAGTTCAGAAAGTCATTTTATAAAGTAGCATAATGTAAAGTAAAATTTACATGAACTTTATATCACTCTATTTTTATATTTACATTGAAATGAAAAAAAGGTTATTTTGAACAAGCTAACATATTTAAAGCTCCATCATGCGTCCAAGCTAGCATGTTCATGCGTTCTGTCCCTAATCAGTTAACCTTCTCTTAATTTCACGTAGTAGTTAATTGATATATGTGCATCAAATATCAAGTCCTCGTGTATCGTAAATGTTTCACCAGTCAACCCGTATAAGTAAAGTATGAACGATGCGTTACACTAAGACCTATCCACACTCCCCCACACCGTTTCAAAATGAGATTCTTTCACACTTCGTTACGACTACGAGGGGCTTTCGTTACGGCTACTAGGGAGATTCTTCAATTTCAATATTCAAACTTCCATAAACCGTTTTAAGATGAGATTCTTCAACACTACGTTACAGCTACTAGTTGCCATAGAATCGTTTAGAAGCCGTTGATTATTGGTGGCATATCAATAACGATAAAATCGGTCTCACAGATTAGTCTGTACGTTAAATATTTGACGGCTTATATTAAGTATCCACACAATGAAAAATTGTTAATACATACTAATAGTTAAAGAAAAATAATGTTAGTAAGTCAGAAATTATTATATTACGCGAGCATGAGTAGAGACTACATCAGTACGTAGCACTGCAATAAATTAGGACCACTGTAGTAGCAAGAAACATACAAAATAGTCTAGTCTTGAGATGACAGAACCATTCATCATCCAGATCAATAATTTTTTATAAATAAACTAATAGCTTAATTCAGTACCCCGGAGGTACACAACACTAAGTCACATTTTATTTTCTTACAGGAGAGCAAATGAAAGATTATTTCCATGTTTTTTTTTACTTATAAGTCCACGGGAGTTATTTTGCTAAAACGTATACTGGATAATAAGTAAGATAGACGCATTTTTGTATAAGATAGATTCGATTAACTCAAACACAGAGCTTTGCAAACTTGTTGAGAAATATATAGCTCCCGGAAATATAATGCTGATAGGATAACAAAGATTGTATAAGCCTTAACTAAATCCATACACTGGTAGAATACATTGGAAACTATGATGGAGTAAGGCATTGGAATAATTCAAGGAGACTTATGTATTTGGAATTGACTGGGAAAAAAAATTTGTTTTCGTTCTATCTGGATTCTTGCAGCTAGTCATTAACCATACTATCAAAAGAAAGTTTATATTTGTCTGTAACCAAACATTGTATGTAAATTTGTAATGCTCGAATTTGTATTGTATCAAAATTTTAGAGTCAGTATAAATTTAATACATCACATCAGCTCTTATATTTGCTGAAAGATTCGTAATAACGTCTGAGTACCTATTACAACATAAGTTTCATTTCTTCGAACATTTTATATTTGTTTTATTTGCAACGAATTCGTATATACGCGGCTATAGATATATGGAGAAATCGTAAAGTGTATGCCGGGATTACAGCTAATCCGTTGCGTAGTTTCGAGCGCGAACGGGGGGCGGACATATCGGTAAGGGATCTGAAGCTACCTGAACCGACGGAAGATTAACAGCGAGAAAAGAAAACGAACAGACGGTGTTGTAAAATAGCTGAATCAGTTTTCGGACCGTCGCCGGCAAGGGCTGTTTACAGCCCGCCGCGTCTTGACAACGTTTTGACATATGAAAAGGTTGTATAGCTCCGTATACTTGGATCGTCTCCATTCTTCGTCAACTTTTATGGGTCCAAATATATTTCTAAGGACCTTCCTCTCGAATGCAGCCGTATCTCATCTGCCTTTGGAAAAGCCCACGCCTCCGAGCCATAAATTATCACTAGGCGCATGATTGTTTTATTCCTTGACTGTAATAATACCTGTTAGCAGCAGTGATTCTTGCATACTTTCCATTTTTTCTGCAATCAAAACTTGCAAAATAAAAACATACTATAAACTAAATAAGCATAACTTAAGATATTTAAGAATACAATACGTCTGACCTGAAATACTATGAACAAATAAAAATCTACTGATATAGCACAAACATTCTAAAATCATTCTTTGTCAGGATGGTAAAATGTCTCCCTCTCACTGTTTAGTCAAGTTAGTTGTGTTGTTTTTTGCTGGAATCTTTTACGATTGAAATGCGCATATAAAAATTATATTAATTAATATTTTTAATTTTATATTTTATTAATTTTATATTTTTTGTGTAAGCTTATTTTCCTTACGTCAGCAACTTACGTAATAAAAATTACAATTGTAATCCTCGCCTAATTTGATAGTCAAAATAGTTTTATGTGAGAACGATAGAAGATGTAAATATCTAGTCTGACTGACGTTATACTTTTAAATGGAGCTTAATGATAGTCAACCGAGAAAGTGCTCTACCATTTTGGATAACATTTCCTACTTAAAGAAAATTTTGCTAAAGTTTATTCTTGCATCGTTATCGATATTTAGTAATAACAGATTTATGTTTGGGAGCACTAAACTGCATAAATTTACTGCTAAGTTTATACTCTATAAGCTAGTTATGATTCCCAAGCCGTTATCCCTAACTCCTAGTCATATCATACCATATCTACAGCTTTTTCTTATACTCTACAAAAGAAGATGCAAACGAACGGATTCCTAAGGACATATGTCGCCAGAAGACAGTTCCGATGCGTGTGGAAATTCAGCTGGCGATGTAAGTCCAATCAATTCTTTAGAATACTCGCAGTAAGATATAAGTACAGAGCCAAACGACGTTTCTCTACGAAGGCAAAGAGTCTAATCGATCGGAAAGAGTTCGCCGACAGTTTTTATATTCATGTATAAGTATTTGTAGATAATCTTTATCTTCTTAATATGTATAAATTAGGTGTTATGTTGTTTGTCCGCGATGATCTTAATCAAATTTGCACACCGTGTGCAGTTTTATCCAACTTGAAGGATAGCTAATATCTCAACTTATAGGCCCAGATAAAAATTTGTCGCTGAAATGTATGCACGTGCATAACTCCCGAACGACTGCACCAAATTGATTAATTTATTTTTTGTTGTGTTCGTTATAATTAGGGCAAGGTTTGTATAATAAAAAAGGAATGGCAAAGCGAAAGCAAAAATGAAATGGAACGGAAACTGAACGGGAGCGAGGAATAATGTTATAGGTTAATAGAATGTAATAAATAGTAAGTAACCCAACGTTCGTGCAAGACAACTTCTACCGGGTCCTCTAATAATATGTATAGATTTCTTTATTTGGACCATTATTAAATACTGTTGCTAGGTAGGTTATTATTACCATTACGTTAAACGTAATATATTCGTATATAACATATGAATTCATCTATTTTTCACTGTGTGAGAAAGTTTCAGTAGATTTTTAATATTATTTGAAAGAAAATTTATTGGTAGCAGATAGTTTGATAACAATCTGAACCTTGAATTTATCAGGAATTTCGACCACCGCGTAGTAATATGACCGAAACATGTCGTTAATAACAAAAAACAAAAATGAGACATTGCATCAGCGGTATTACACGTTCACTTGACCTAGGTTAAGTTTATATTTTTTAATACAGATAAACGTACAACAAAGGTCGGTTCGATCGTTTCGCGAGCAGGCATATTTTGAAAATTAATTTAGCTGGTACGAAAGTTAATAAAGGTATGTTCGGTTTTTTTTTAACAATACAAGGAGCAAACGGGCAAGCGGTTGGCCTAGGCGACAACTTTGCCAGCCTTTCTCACAAAAAAAGGCGACAAACATACCATCACTTGACGTGACAGCATTTCCATTGCATTGTGTGAAAAAGTGGTTCTAGTAAACAAACTGTTTGGGTTTGTTTCGAATTTCTCGTCTCTGAGGAAGGAATAAAGGTTAAAGGAATGGAGTAAATGGATATAAAAGTAGACGGAAGGGTGAAAAGGACGCGGACACTAGTGTCAAGGATGAAATAGGAGGAGCGACAATAAGTCTGGGGTCGCGTACCCATAGTGGATCCGACCAGTTACCGAGATATACCGAAAAAAAGGAAGATCCACCTTCTGGACAAAAATCTGGATACTGAATATTTATAATAAGAACTGAAAGTTCATAAAGGTATAATTTGCACAATCACCTTTTACAGTAATATACATATTTTGTTCTGCTTAATGTTTGGAAAAAATGACATTTTGTGATGAATACATGAACTGACTAATGGAAATGCACGAAGCTCACGTATTTTTAGCGTGTTACGTAATAATCCAATCGACCTAATTATTCTGCGGGCTTATGAAAACTCTGTTGAGCTAACTTTGGGCTCAACGTTCCAGCAACGCATAAAGCCCACGAGGAAATTAATTGTTAACAACATGAACATCATGAAAGCCTTGCTGAAGCTTGCTAAGGGTCCTATAAGGGTTCTAAATAACCCCCCTATATTAAGAGTTCACGTTTGGTGGGGGTACATGATAGGGTGCAAGGATACTATATGGTTTTCTGACGCGCTCGAGCATTGCATAAAATTGCCTCTTGGCCTTCCCAACCAAAAGGGGTATTATTTGAATATGTGTAAATTTGGCGATTTTTAATAAAATTACAAATTTTTAAGAAATAAAACTTAAAATCTTATCCAAGAACAAGTTTTATTCGAGAAATCTAATACAGTTTTATACTTTGTTTAATCCCGCTCCAACTCATCTGACGTTTAATTATTCCCGAAAACTTTTTTAATTTGACAGTTGGCCACGGATCGTTCCGTCACATAATATGTAAATTTTTTTGTTTGTAATCGACAGTTTAGGGTGCAAGGATTCTAAACCAGGTCCAGGTCCTCTCCTCAGAGCCCTATCTTTAAAGATATAAAACGTCAAAATTTTAAACGCCACGGTAGAGATATTATTAATTGGTAATGACATCATCGCATGGTACTGACAAATCATAATGATTAGTATGGACGTCCTTAGCGTGTCGTCAAAGCCATTACTATGTTTTAACCATAGTAATGACTGCCATGGTAAGGGAAAAAATTATAATTTCCAAATAATACCTTGAATTTTGATCGTTGATCCAGAATATTCCCAAAACGTGAATTAATATTAAATATATTTGTAAACTTAGCTTGAGTCAATGCCCATATGTATGACCAACACTTTGGACGAAACCACGATATTTGACTTCGTAAATTAAAGGCTAATACGGAAGTATAATTAAAATTGAGAGATAGGTATATAAAAATGCTGTATTTTGTCTTTATACCTACATATGCCTCTACATTTACTTTTAATTATTTATCCTTACGTCTCAATCGCGTTCACGCGAAACCTTGACATGTTTATTTGGATCAATATTATCTGCCGTCAGATTTATTTTAAACATAAGTATTTTACCTACTAAGTTTGTTACGTATCTAATAATATACAAATTTATAAGCTCCGGCCTCGCCTCTTTGACGCCCCGTTAAGACGCCCCATTAATCGAGAAAAATCGCGGAAAGTTAAAGCGGAATACGGTGGCCGGAAGACTGTTACCAAACTCTTACCGGCTCTTTACAAAAGCTTATTGGCCTCGCAATCCGCCCGCAAGGTCGTCCCGGTAGCATTGTAAACGTACCTTGGGATAACCAGAGGAGGAAAGATGCGACGATACGTAATGCTCCCCGCTGTAAGCGGGTTCACTATAACCAGTAAAAAAGACATGCAAGAGCCTATAAAAACATTTTGTTACTTGAAATAGAGTACGCTATAGATGAAAGTTCATTACTAGAGGGTTTACTATAACCAATATATAAAATAGCATCAAAAAATTATGAAATATTATTTTTAGTCATTATGATAATGCTTAAAGTGATAAATACATCATGGTATATGGCAAATGTCATATTGGGAAAGTTTCTTTTCTCCACTCCTTCCGTTCACATCTTTACAAAGTTTTTCACTCCTTCCCTTTCCAAACAGATAAGGCTAAATGCAAAAGCACACCGAGGGTTCCGTAAGATATTTGGAAGTGAAAACTCAAAATAATATAATTTGTAAGTAAAAAATATAGTGATACATTGACTACTGGCTGGCTTCATATACCTTTAAACTTTTGATAGCAGACTCAAATCTAATGACCGAATATAATTTTCTTGGTCACTTATTGGATTAAACAAATTAATCATAATTTTATTCATAAAAATAGAAATAAAAACCCCATATCCTTGTCACTCCATTCTCTACCTCAATGGTTATATGTAAACTGAAAAATACATTATAAAACAGTGTAAAACTGCTGAACCTTATTTTCAATATTTTATACACTTGCTTAAATAATAGTCTTAAAACTTAAAATCTCCAATGACAGTGTTTTTTAAAGCATAATTTCAAGTTCAGTGCACATTGTTGAAGTTTTGCAAAATAAAATTTGAAAAAATCCAAATAAATAAAACAATTTTTACAATTACATACATACATACTTCTACTTGCGAAATTTGGCATTTTTTTAAAGAATTTTGATAAAATTCGAAATCGTTGAAAAAATCGAAATAAAAAAATAGTTTTCCATTTTTCGAAAATAATACTAAAAATTAGTTGAAATTAAAACTTAACACGTCCCCAAGTTGGCCGCGAGCTGAGCTCCGAGTCCTGGCGAGGTTAGGTCGATATTGCTATATCTTTATTTCCTTATATTTCCAGATTTTTATTTCAATAATAAAATATAAAAGAAAGCAAAAAAACAATACAAACTATCACAATCATATTATAAAAACTATAAGTACACGTTCGTAAAATATTTAAAACAAAGTCGTGTTAGTTACACCATTTCTAACTCAAGAACGGCTGGGTCGATCACACGCTGAGTGTAAATACGGTGCCTGTGCCAGGTAATGCTTTTGATTTTCTAAGTTGGTTATCGGTTATAGGGAATTTGGCTAAGTTTTTAAATATATTGAATAGTTTCTGAATGCAAATGGATTTACTGTTACCAGAACAACACGGTACTTAAGGAAATCGACAGGTTGATTGAACTCAAGAGTAAGTAAATCTATTAATCTGACATTGAAAACTCGAACAGAGGAAGAATGTTTGAATGACGAAATATGTTCTCGTTTTCAGATCATAGATTTAGGTTATTGTGATTTTAAATGGTGATTAATTCTTTGTTTTTCTTATCGAAATGGTCTTTCAAAAAAAGATAATAATATGTTAATAAAAACTAAAGTAGTACTGCCAAGACACTAGTGATTTTATTTTGCCTGTTGTATATAGCGTATAACAGGTCAGTCAGTACATATAGGGTTTTTATACTGTTATATTTGCCGGATTTAAACCGGGGACCTCCACCGCAGCAGTCATACCTGACGAAGTGAGGTATCTCATTCTATCATAATTAAAAATAATCAACCAAAAATAATATTTCTTCATCTTGGGTCATTAGAACCAGACAAAATGTACTCCAGTGCTGCTAATTCTTTCTCTCCAACAAACGTTTATGGCTAAGAAAATTAGAATTAAGACATAAAAGAAATTAAGGGTGGAAGGAAGGATTGTCTAGTTTATGTTTCGATAGAATTGAAATTAGATTTATGGAAGAGTCCAAATCGTCATGTCATTATCTTTTACTTTCTTCTTTTTTACTTAAGCAAATTTGCTAAGGGCTTCAGTACAGCCAGTGTTTAAAACATCATGAAAACAACTTACATTAAAATATAATACAGATATACAATATCCTCTCCTTAATGTATATACATTTACATACTCATCGGAATAGGCTCTATATTTATGTCAATTGATTGTTACAGGGACGCTATCTCTCGCATCTGCAGCCCCTGTCAGTAGTAAAAACTCACCTCAAAGGTCTGAATATAACTACGATTTTGAAAGTTCAAAAACACCCGCGCGTGAACAGCAAGCAGCCGAGAGTCATTACGACGAATACATTCAAGATGTTCAAGCAGCTGCCAGCGGTGACAATTCAGGGAAGAAAGGCTTTAGTCGGGGCAGCGGTTTAAGAACGATAGCTGTAGGGTCTGCAAATCAAGCCAAAACAGCGCTTGGTAACCAGCAAGCGGCAGCGTATCAAGCAGCGTATGTAGCTAAGAATACACTAGCTCAGTCAGCTGCTCAAGCAAGTGCGACAGCGCAAGCTGCGTTAGCTGGAAAACAAGTGATCCTGTCAGGATTGGAGCAGCAAGTGAGAGATTCGAAGGTGGCTCTTCAAGGTGAAGAGATGCAGTTGCAACAGGCTAAGAGAGCAGCACAAGCAGCGGCGCAAGCGGCACAACAAGCTATGCACCAGGTAACCCTTCTCCTAAATAATAATAAATAATAAAATTAGAGAAAAAAATCGTAAAGTGTATCAATGAGAGAGAGAAAATTATAGGCTAAAAATATGAATACAGATTAGAACGAGATCTATGCGTCACTCATCTAGTCTGTAGGGGATCATCGCAAGATAGACTACAACGTATTTAAAAAGTTCTGCGACGACGGTATGACTCTTGAAAACGCCCGTAGGAAAAAATAAATTAATCACGGACTTCGCAAATGCGATCAAATCTTACTCGTATCGAGTCGAATATACAGGTTGTAAGAAACTGTTCTATTTAGAGATCATTTCTTGAAGGTATAATTAATTATTGATCGAAAAATAGGCAGTAATGTAAATGTTCTAATAACATTCAAAGCCTTCTGGAGACAAACTTGCGTAACTGTAGAAACGTAAAATATTGAAAGGCGCGATCTCCTTACGTAAATGTCGCTCAATCTCGCCATCGCCATTGTTATAATTTATTTTTGTATTATAAAATAAGATAGACGTTTAGAAATATATCTGTCGTCGAACTACGCAGTATTGTTATCATCATTCACTACATAACCGATCCGAAAGAACGCCCTTTCTGCTTACAACCAGTACAGTGTAGTAATGTTGTATAAAATTTTATTACTGCACTGCTTTTAATTTTCATATAAATTAACCACAAAAGTTTAATGTCGCCCACTAAGTTTCACATAAAATGTATGCATTTGATCAAAAAGATACAGACTGAAAATAAAAATCAGACTGCAATGTAGTTGAAACAAAAGTAGATTACGCACCTTGCTTAAGGCAGTAATTGATGCACTCGTATTAATTTAGTGCCCTCACATTCGCTCGGGCACAAACATAACACTCATGCATTAAACTACTATCGTGATCAAAGGTTTGTTTAATTACACAATTATCAATATATGTATGATAGAGTCTACAAATTATATTTTTGATTTCGATATTTCCCGTAACTTTATTATTAACATGACTGACTGATTGCACTTATTTTGCCGATTCACAAGGGACAATTCATTTAATATAAACAACTGAAGCAGGTCATCGATCTTTAAGTAATTAAATTTGGTTTCCTAAAATTAGAAGCACGTGTATACGACAAAAAATAACTTACATAAAAATGTAATCCAAATTTACTTGAAATAGTTGGCAACCGAATATTTGAAATTAAAAGTCAATGCATTGTTGTCAATATACCGTAATAAGATTGAAATACAATTAAAATAAGAACGGGTCATTTCTTGCAATCGATTGCAGCGTACTAAAAATTGCCACACGCAAAGATGCAAAAACTTTAAAAGTCATTTTACGAAATTCTTTTGATTACAAGAACCAGGCGTGGCTAAAGCGTGGTGAAATAAGCCAAGGTAATAATAAATGAAAAATAATTGGTTTTCCTTTGTTTGATTGTTGTTAAAAAGATATTAATTGTGCCCTTAGATGCTATTTTATTTGTCGACACTACTAGCAATTTGATATTCAGCTTCAATTCCGCTATGGTTAATAGAATTTCACATTGCGATTGCGGCTTTAAGATTATAATATATTAGACTATAATCTAAGATAAAAAGAAAGGAAGTACTTAATAATGAACTTATTAAGTTAGTAAAATTAAAAGGTGACAACCTCAGCATAAGATGCCATAGCATGCAATATACCACAGCGCTGATTTTCAGGTATATTTGATTAAGTGAAATCATCACAGATATAAATTATTTTAATAGATTAAATATTAGGTGATTAACTATGACATAATAAATAAATAATTTGATGCGCATAACTAATATGTTATTAATTTAAAAAATAATACTGATGAAAAATGCATGACGCCTGATAAGACTGAAGATTAGCTTTTTCTCAGCTCTTTCCAGCGCCAAATCGAAATCTAGAACCAAAAAAAATTGAGTCTCGCTGTCTTTTCTATGAATATGATGCATGTTACGTATGATAAACTTGACTAAAGCAAGCAATAGTACTCTAAATCTGAAGTAAGATAGTATAAGATCATTTATGAGTCGATCGAAGTAATATAAATTAAAGTAATCAAGCTCAAGCATTTATTAGTTCATGTGCTAAAGTTTTCTCATAAAAAATAAAAGTAAGGATTTTGTAGTTTAAAAATCATCTAATAAATAGAGAAAGTAAAATGTTCGTTTACTATTAATAATTTTTTTTTAAGTTACATTTGTGTTTGAAACCATATTTCACTAGAGTTGCCGCTTAGTGGTGAATAATTTGCTATGCCTTAATTCAGTTTTTGTGTTACTTATTCTCTCGTCGAGTCTTCTGTATACGCGTGCTTGTATTATATTAAGGAAAGCCTTAGAAACATATATTATACATTACTCCCAAAAACCAATAATTAGAAACAATTTTAAAAGTTGTGACAGGTAAAAAAATATTTTTTTAGAACCAAATTTCATAGCCACATGACACGAAATGTATTACTAAATTGAGCAAAAAATCAAAATTTTGTTTTATTGAACATCTACTGCAGAATTGTGTTGTAGCTTGTTAACTGCACAATAGCTGGATAGAGCTTTCTCCAGTACAGTCAATCAATAATATCACCTGTGCTGGTCATTTTACTGATGAAAAAGCTTAATTTTATTAAATTCAAAGTAATCTTATTTTTAGTGTCAGAATTGGTAACAGACTGTTTATGGAAAAAATACTGTGAGCCTGCTACTGCAGAGGTTTTTTTGCAGCTCATCCCCTGAAAAAAGATTTTAGTACTTGGACGCTGATAAGCAATAATGTGTGAACCCACAAAAAGCCAAGTTCGGAGATATTGTTGGATTCTGATAATGCGTCACGTATTTAAAATTATTCAAAAAAATTTTAAGTCATCTAAACTAAATATTGTAATATTGAAGTGTGTTACATATTTTGCAATATGGAATTATCTCATATATTTGAAAATCTTATATTAGATAAAACATTTTATTATACCTTTCGATTCAAGGCACTGTAATAGGCGAACCAACTCTGAGAAATATATTTTTTGAGGTGTCCATAATATCTGAATTTCAAATAGGATTTTCTGGAACGGCAACTGTACTTAAAACATTATAACGAAATAATTCTTTTTATTTCCATTTAACATAAAGCAAAAAAACAGATTTTGAAGAAACAAAGGAAATGTTCAAACCCAATAAAATAACAATTGGAACAAGTATAAACGAGAGGTAGACCGTGGGGGGGGGGGGGGAATTGAAATGTGACATTGTGTGACAATGGGCAGATGGGGGCAAAAGGCTTGTGACGTTACATGTCAAAAAAATTAAAAAGATTCAAAAAATTATGTAAAACAATTGAAAACTACTATTGTTTTTATTATTAAAATTCATGCAAAATATTAGAAAATTTGTGATGTCACACTAAGTGAGAGGGAGGTATGGAAAGTGTGACAATCTGTAACAAGGAGGATAACGATTACTATCCGATGTTTCGATAGAATTGCATCTTTCGTAAATTTTGAAAATTTTAATTGCAAAGTTAATTCAGTAAATCGCTATAAAATTAATTAAAACGCTGTTTTAATGGCTCCATCATATGTATATTCCACAGTCAAAGCACGTCCTAGTCTCCACGTATATCGTCCACCTTGCGACTTGCTTTCTTGTCCGGATTAACTCGAATTAAGATCTTTGTTACGTAGTGCTTGAGTAGAGGTACATTATCGCGGGGGTCCTTGCGAGGAAGATTTGATTCGACGTTGATAATGAGGTGGCTAGATCCAAGATGAGCCAATGCTGCTGTTACTTGCGTAGAATTGAATGATGGGTTCAAAGGGACCTAAAGAAGTTTTATTAGTTGTCTTGGTTCATAGAATCATGCATGCGCCGCTGACTGACCAAGATGGCTCCGAGCTTGAACAAAGCATATGTTGCCTGCTTTGTTTTTTTTCCCCTTTCTGCCATTGCTGGCATACAGATGGGGCTCAGCAGTGGCGGGTTAATACATTGAGTATACGCACGCCCCGCCGCTGCCAATAAACTACTCTTTATTGAAATTTCTTATTATACAATGGAATGGGGGGGGGAAGGTCCATTCATTTTTTGGATACAATTTTATGAAATTATACTGTGGTGCTGCCCGGTGCACGGGTGTGAACCTTACTGATGGGGATAATTTCAAAAATACCCAACCAAAGACTCCCAATTGTGCATAACCACCTACAGCTATGAATGCCTTGCTATGAATTAGTTTAATTATCAACCAGATCTGTTTCATTGTGCATTGTAATATTTCTTCAAAAGGCTCACAGTTTCTTTTCTTCAAACTTTTTATTAAATAATATTTCACTAGTCGGTGCTATAGTATGGAGATCTATTCAGAAACTTTATGCAACATCACAAACTGAACGGGAACGGGAACGGGAATGAGAATGGGAACAGGAACGGGAACGGGAACGACAATAACATTATAGGATAATGGAATGTAGTAAATCAGTAGCCCAACAGCGTCTGTCGGATCTGCTAGTAGTTAATCATATAAAATACGCACCTGTACCCGTCGAACCACTCAAAATTGTCTATCATGCTCCAAGCTGTGTAAGCTGTCACGTTAATCTTATCCTCTGTAATTGCCAGTAATACCTGTAATATCAGATAATTTTTGGATTAAAGAAAACTCGTATCATCTTAAGTGAGACTGGCTACTGGCTAGCTGGCTACTGGCTACCTGGCTTAAGTGAAAACTTAAAGTTAAACACAATTTCACCTGTATACCTTTTTAGAAAAGAAAAAAAGAAAGAAAGAGGTTTATTTGTAACATCACATTAAAAAATGAACAAACAAAAAAAAACTAATCATAAATTATACAAACTAAATGAAACTCAACAAACTAACTAGGTTAAACTTAAACTAATTTACATTTTAGAGGTGCAATGATTACTTTAACTTTTTTTTGTTTAATATGATTTGATAGTTTGCTTCTAGCCTGACTGGTTAGATACTGAGCAACTAACAAAGGCTTATCAAAATCGATTAGCACATAGCAAAGATATCGCGTCATACTAAAGCAATAAACCAGCGGAAATCGGGAAATTCTTACGATTACAAACTGATTGATTACAATTACATAATAACTGATTAAACAGCAAATATCGTTTAGCACACATAATTCACAAAGACAGACAATGTATCTGCAAGCTTCCTGTTGTCCATGACCGCCAGCGTTGGTCGTCTTTGATATTAATTTCAACTTTATATCTACGCATTTCTAAGAGCAGGGCCTTGATGGACAGACAGACAGATAGACAGATACTGATGCAACAATAAATTTGCAATTTACTTTAGGTTTTGGGTGCCTTTGCAAATGTATGGCCAATGAGACATAAACGGGTATAACTTTTGATTGCGGCCACTTAAAGGGTTGATTTTTTTACAAAAGACCTCAGCATTTGATATTAATTTCAACTTTATATCTACGCATTTCTAAGAACAGGGCCTTGATGGACAGACAGACACAGATGCAACAATAAATTTGCAATTTACTTTAGGTTTTGGGTGCCTTTGCAAATGTATGGCCAATGAGACATAAACGGCTATAACTTTTGATTGCGTCCACTTAGAGGGTTGATTTTTTTATAACTTAAAGGTACTACAGACCTCGGTATTTGATATTAATTTGAACTTTATATCTACGCATTTCTAAGAACAGGGCCTTGACGGACAGACAGACAGATAGACAGATACTGATGCAACAATAAATTTGCAATTTACTTTAGGTTTTGGGTGCCTTTGCAAATGTATGGCCAATGAGACATAAACGGGTATAACTTTTGATTGCGGCCACTTAAAGGGTTGATTTTTTTACAAAAGACCTCAGCATTTGATATTAATTTCAACTTTATATCTACGCATTTCTAAGAACAGGGCCTTGATGGACAGACAGACACAGATGCAACAATAAATTTGCAATTTACTTTAGGTTTTGGGTGCCTTTGCAAATGTATGGCCAATGAGACATAAACGGCTATAACTTTTGATTGCGTCCACTTAGAGGGTTGATTTTTTTATAACTTAAAGGTACTACAGACCTCGGTATTTGATATTAATTTGAACTTTATATCTACGCATTTCTAAGAACAGGGCCTTGACGGACAGACAGACAGATAGACAGATACTGATGCAACAATAAATTTGCAATTTACTTTAGGTTTTGGGCGCCTTTGCAAATGTATGGCCAATGAGACAAAAAACGGGTATAACTTTTGATTGCGGCCACTTATAGGGTTGATTTTTTTACAACTTAAAGGAACTACAGACCTCAGTATTTGATATTAATATCAACTTTGTAAGTCTACGCGTTACTGACAAAAAGGGTCTTGACAGATAGACGGACAATGAAGTCTTCCTATAAGGGTTCCTTTTTTCCTGTGGACGTACGGAACCCTAAAAATGTCCTGTAAAGAAAAAGTATGTTATAAAGACGCAAGTTACCTGTTCCAAGTTTTCTTTGTAGTACTCCATGCGATCCTTATCAGCTATATCCGCATGGTAAGTGGCGAGGCCGTTTTCAGCAATAAAGATGTTCATATCTCCGTATTCCCTTTTAAGCCAATTTAACTGATGTCGGATGGCTTGCGGATATATCTGAAATATAGTTGCAGCAGAAGAAGCTTTAGCGATAACATTTTTTAAGTTTTTCAGGAATTTTACCAAATTTTTGGTATGAATTGCACGCGTGTGTTTTGCTAAGGTATATTATAAGTACGTCTGCAAAATTTCTTCCGGAAGTAGAACGCAACCATTTCTCTAAAGCCGGCAATACAAACAACACATTGCACGCTTAATATTAAACTCACTGATTACGTTTTTAGTGAGTAAATAACACACGCAGCTTCGTTTCAACGTCCTCTATCAGCCAATCTAAGAATTAATTAAATATCTCCATAAAACACTGAGATACAGCTATTTTTGTCTTCTTAACTAATTTTTTTTTAATTTTTTAGTTGGAAGAACAAAGAAATAACGAAATATCATTAAAATAATATTTCATCTCATTTAGACTCATATTTTGTTACTATATAGCCATTTTTATAGAAGTATAAACGGAGTAAATCGTAAATGACAAAACCTTTTTTTACGTTTTCCCAAAAATCAGAATCGTACAAACGTAAAAGGTTGAAGCTGCAATCAAATTAGCATTTAATTGCTTCATTAGATTTTGTAAGCCACCCTTAATTGTCAACGCTCCAAGTTTAGTAATAGCGTTTGAATAGAAGACATTCTTCAAAGACTTAAAGAGAACTTTTGAAGTACCTTCTATCGTTTTTAGACAGACGTTTCCCGTAAACCCATCTGTTACAAATACATCAAATTTGGCGGCAAGAATATCATTTCCTTCAGCATTTCCCGCGAAATTTGAAAGTTGTTCCTTCATGAGGCATGAGTCAAGATTGCTAGATCATCTGCAAAGGCCAAGCAATCTACCTTAATTTTTCCTCTTCCTAATTTGATTGGTTGGTCAACTTTGAAAAGTATTTTTTGGTGGCGCCATTCATGTATTACCTTTTCCAATACACAATTGAAAAGTAGCAGGGAGAGTCCATCCCCCTTATAAACTTATATTATTGCTATTGTTACTTAAAGGTTACTTAAGTTGATGGAGAAATAGCAGTGTAGTTAACAGATTAAATGATTTATATGACAGCCGGATTCGAACCCATTACCGTTACTACAGCAACTCAGTGCTCTGCACACTGTGCTCCCCCTTCCCTTATTTAGAGCATATAAGTATATAAATTATATACGTTTTTCTTTGGGTTTGGGGGCGTGACATTACGTCAAACTAATAATAGTATTGAAAAATATTTATCATAACATTAAGTTCATTTGATAATCGATGTATTTATAATGTTACTCTATGTATGTATATCTACTTAATGGCTTCCTTTAATGCTTGCACATCTTTGTAATACGTAAAAAAATCCACGGATTATACAATATTGCGAATATTAAACTTAAAATAGACTTTATTTTATAATATGTTTTTTTTAATAATGTAATGCATCAGATCATGATATAAAATGCAATATTGGATAAAAATAAAAATATCGCCAAATTAAAAGTGTTGGAATAAAACTGTTGTGATTTTATTCATTAAATACCAACTGTAGTAGCAATAGCTGTTGGCAACGCCAGCGCAAGTAGGTAAAGTAGTTATCCAGTCCAGCTGTGGACGTGTATACATTCATAAATATGTGCTTACGCGCAGATTGACTAGTTGGAGCTCTTCACGCACATCTGCCTTTTGTAACATACATATATACATACATACATATGTACATACACATACGCTTGTGGCGTTTAAAGCTCCACGTCAGTTTAGAGCCTTTTTGCCACGCACAATCATTTCTTAGTCACATGGGCTTGAATGCAGCCTGTTATTAGCGGCTTCATGGCACTCGACATCATGTTTGTGTGAGACACACGTCTGTACCGCCTTTTAGCATCACAGATATTTAAAACACTACCATTTATTTAACAGTGCAATTATGTATATTGTGTAGAGTTCAAACTAAATGCTTATTTTTGTATCCTAGAGATTGTGATGTATCTGACTCGTTATGGAAATTATTAAGACTCTGCACAAACGTATACACAAACTGCCATACTACAAAAGATGCATTAACACCATGTTCAAGACGTTACGAAAATTAAACAATATTTAAAATATTATCTAAATTGCTTAACTGCGAAAATCATAAAAATATTTATTAATAAAATATTACACGTTATATTTGACAGCTAAAATAGGTTTTAGACATCTATTAAACTCACTTAAACGTGCTCATTGGCAAGGCTTAGTGCATGAGTCGATAGCAATTAATCGAGGTCCAGGGGACCCGTTGCAAGGAGTAACAGTTGATGAATTAATGGGCTTAGGACCGTTTTTGCGCACAGAAGCACAGTTATTGGTGGGTGCCGACAAGGTTCGGGAAGCTATGCGACTCGTGAGGGCAGCAATAGATAGAGTAAAAGAACCGGGAGGTATGCCTGTTTATATGGGAATTAAGCAAGGCTGAATTATAACCATAAAATAGCCTTAACTTTTGGACTTTGACCCCTGTTATGTCACGTGACCCTTGCTGCGTCCTTCAGAGGGGACTTAATATGGTAATTATAACCTTAAAATAACCTTAACTATTGGACTTTGACCCCTTTTCGATCACGTGATCCGCGGGGGTCCTTTGAAGGGACCTTAAAATGTGCACTATAACCTCAAAATAACCTCAACGATTGGACCTTCGTCTTTTGAATATTAAGGTTACCTTTGAGCAGCAGCTCCTTCCGTTTGATTGGTCCATTTTTTTGCGGAGAGATGTCGGATTACTCTACATTTATTATTGTATCGAGAATTTGAATTAACACAGCCAAGTGAATTTCACGCATCTATGCCTTACAAATCCAGAACCATGTGTGCAACTAATAAATATAAAACCTTGAAATGAAAACCCCATTCTTACTTACTCCTCTCTCAGTTGTCTATGGACGTCTGTTCGTAAGGTAGACAACTTAATGTGTCTGTTATAGGTAACAGCCGCCTGTTATACACAAATATATTTTTAATGTATACATTTATGTATTAGTAATGAAACAGAAGACAGTATCAAATCTAATCTCAGCTCTTGGATCATAATAAATACGCAAGGGTCATCAAGCAGGCTTCCATATAAACTTATCGAACGCATTTAAATCAATTAGTAATTACTTATTAACAACTCATTAAGTTGATTGAGTTATTAAGTAACTTGTCCACCGACTTCAAAGGCAGACAACGGTCGGTTTTGCTTTAAAGGGTTTATGGGTTAGACCAGAACTACTATATGATGCATAAGGTTATTGGCTCTATATAAGTAGAGCGTGTATTAAATCAACGGATTTTTGTATAGTTGAATAAATAAAATGTCATATATACATATGAAAACACAAGCGCTTGTCAGAAAGTCTATGTGAATTTGGATATTTTTGACTTGTGAATTTTTGTAACAGTATAATGCCGGAGCCAGACATAATTTCATTTGAATGATAATGTAGTGTGACCGGGGACCTTGTGTAGCTACGCAACGTTTTGCAGTACTTTGTAGTCTTCGAGGACAAAAAGTACAAACACTTTGAGCAATGTCTGGCTCCGGCATAAGAATGGACTTCAGTCCATGATATGCTCGGATCAAAACTCGCTGGACTATAATTTCTGACATAAGCGTTACTAAGCATAAAGGAGGGATCAATGTGTTCCTAGTGTATATACTTTTTAAAATACCTACTAATAAACTATAAATGGTTTTGTCTCTAAGATAGAGTAACCTATATTTGTCGAAATGTTTTCACTTGCTCACAAGTGGCAAGGCGTAAAGATAAGCACTTGCCATAAGATAGGAAGATGCTTCGATAAAGAGCCAAGGACATACACTATTGTATGGTAATCTTGGGATAGAGGTGACAGGGTGACCATGAGTTCTATGCTTCACTAGACAATTCCTTAAAAAAACTTAATTATAAAAAAAACTTATAAAACACTTTTTTAGTATAGATATAATAGTGTTGTGTGCTTAATGCGATATAACCTGTAAACTTACAGCAGGGCAGCGTAATGCATAAAAGTATATTTCGGCATTTTTCTCTATCCCATGAGTGTGGATGCCTTTTTCCAGCAATAATTATTTTTTTGGAATATTAAATACGTATTAGAAAGTTAATTTTATTGATGTGAGATAAATATTCTATTGTTGTTACGAGACACCACTGATAAAAATACTCTTTAATGTCAATCTAAGATTGTGAAGATTAAAATTAAGTCAGGCGCGTTCTTATGCAACCATCTTGTACAGGCTCCTCTCGCGCTTCATTTATCTTTAATATTTTGTTTTCTGAATGAATGTATAGTAGATTTATTGGAGGCAGTTTATGAAACTAACCACAAATGCTGATGTACAACTGGACTGCCCAAAGTCAGCGTTCCCACCTTTGAGAAATTACAATCATTTTTATAAGTACTTAAATAATAAACAATTAAACAAACCTTTAAGTGAGTCACAAATTTGATCGCACCTGTTTGCGTATAAACTTTTTACTACCGAGACATTAATACTTTGACAGGTCGTGTACATGAAAACAAAAATATTATTAGGTCGTTATCCGGAAACATGGTATCAAATGGTCACCTCGCTCGTTTCGCTCGATGATTTAGTAGGTAGTAAGGTAGTATAAAAAGCCTCTGGGCCAAGGGGAAACACGACCGCTTGTACCTACTGACGTTTTAACTAATTCTTCAATATTTATTAAGTAACGAACGTCTCTAAGGAGTTTTGAAAAAAAAAAAAGAATCATATCTTCCTCTTTTTCCTAGCGTTATCACGGTCTGGTACCAGGGTCTGCTTAGATTGCAGAGGATGTGGCTGTGAGTCTAGTTAAGATGACCGATTGCCGTCTGACGCCAATCTCGGAACTCCACGATCTCTGCAATCTCACGACTAATATCACTCAGTGACATTGATCGGTTCCCACTGTTTTACGTGCCTCGCGAAACACGGAGGAGGTCGGATATTAAATATAATTCACTGTTAGAATGTTAACCTAGCGATCGACTCAAATGCTTCCCCCCCTCCCCTCCTTAACCACTGATTAGGCCGCAACCTCCTCGAAAATTCGTATCATATAAATAATTAACAAAAAAATTCTTTTTTTTTTTCAAAATACTTTTGCACTTTCACGCACAAAAAATTTTTGCACGTCAACAAATTCTTTAGTTAATATTTCATCACTTAGCATGACTACAACAACTTTAGGTTTTTGAATATCGAACACTATAATTTAAAATGATAAAAAAATGTTTTAAACTTCAATTTCACGCTAGCAGATGACTTCTACTTCATCTGGAATAATAATTTTGAATTTAATGAAGTTTAAATTTTTCTTACCTTGGAATTATAATGATATTGTGGCTTAGATCCTGTCCCGGAATAATGAGTTGCAATTGGTTTTTGGTTTCGCATAATGTGGCCGAAATTTCTTACTTTCTTATTATCTTTTAAATCTTCAATAGCTCAACGATAGAAGGGATTGACTGCAGTCCTCAAGGTACCCGGTTCAAACCCCGACGCTGCTGGGATAATATCGCACCCACTTCCGGCACAAACTTTTAAGTTAAGCACAGAAGAAGAGGAAACTGCGATATATAGATATATTTGAGCTGGTGCCATGTTTGTAGCCGAATTGTACCTCTTACAAGTGATTTTTTTTTTTTTATGTTACAAGGGGGCAGACGAGCAGGCAGCAGGCACCGAAGGGGCCAAAGCCAAACTCTGGGCTCTGGCATGTGGCGTCAACAGTGGGATTTCTGTCTCATAGTTGCCAAAGACGGAAATAAACCCTGTCACTTACAGCTACTTTTAGTGAAAATCTAAATGGAGAACACGTGATTCAAAGTGTTTTACAGCTTGTGGAAATCTATTTTATGCGTACTGGTGTCATATGTTCACGTGTTTGTTGAGAAATCACAGAATATTCATGCAAACCTGAGTAAGTTGACTATGAGACTATATTAGACCCAACTATTAGATGTGTTAACCGTCCTTTTGATGATTTTGGTTGAGTCCGTAATTTTTTTTTTATATATATTTAAATTTGCAACGCAATATAAACGTATCATTACAAATTCCAAGTACTAACACAGTCAGTAAGCCCCTAATGAAAGCGAGTTAAGTTTAAGTGCAAATGTGTGATGTGGAAGCGTGTCTAATTCTCGACGTAACTGGGCCACATCAATGTTTTGTACAAAAAGTTGCTTTATGACACACAAATATTGACCACTTCAAATCACACAATTTAACAAAAGAAAACAAAATCTAGCAGCAAAAAGATAGGTTTTCTTCAAGGCAGAAGCAGATGCATGCCACTAAATTGTTGAATGATTACAATATCAATCACATCTACAGTTCCTCTCCTCTGTATAAAAATCAATTCAATCAACCTCATAATCGACAATGTTCAAACTATGAATCGACAGATGACGTTGCACCGAGTACCAATGATGAGTTTGCTAATTCGTTAGAAGCAGAATTTTGGGAAATGCTTTAGTCTTGTAATAATTATGTTTAAGGTTTTTTACAGATATTAATAAATATAGCATATCCGTTAAAGTCTTTTCAATTTCTACACATGCAGTAAACTAGACAACTGTAATATATTCTAAAGTTCTTTTAAATATTTTTCATTTTTTTATTTTTATTTTAATTATTAAATACTTCTTATATAATTATATACCTATTTCAAATTAGTGTGTTTAAATCATTATTTGTTTTTTCAGTAGCTTGTAGTTAAATTCATACCGAATGTATAAACTCAAAATAGTTTAAAACATTACTTTTATTACATAATTTTTTTTTTTTTAAATGTTATGCAACTACCCACAATCTTAAAATCGCTAATGTTGCCAGTGTAATTAAATTGATACGAAACAAACTGTTCCATAGCTAGCTGTAACAGACATTAATCGTAGCTACAAATCGGTATACAAACATTTACAAAATGTCTTGCTATAGAAAGTCCGACATCACATATATGGTAAATTGGGGACCACTGAATGCGGTTGGAGCTCAGTTCCATTCAGATTGAAAAGACCGGTGACGTAACCTCGGAATTTCGGAATGAATGAAAGCTATTTTCACTCTCGACCCGCTAGCTATGATTTGGCGGTTGAGCCCCTTAAAAGGTATGGGAAAGAAAGTGGGCAACTCAAATAAATGATATATGGAAGCGAATATATACGAGTGGGGTACCAAATGAAAAGGTTTGATTTGAGTATTACAAAATTAAGTATTTGAAGAGGGGGGGGGGGGGGGATATGGTGTAGGGGATTAATTTACTGAATTCAACGAACATCCCCGCGGGGGGAGTAGGGGGTTTTTTAAATTACGAACTTAATGAGCACTCTTAGTTAATGGGAAAACTGGTTGTTGAGCGTGATCGCGGCCAAATCACTTTTGACAATTGCCTTGGATGCTGTGCACGCCCTTCCCACAAGGATAGAATCCCTTCTTGGGTTTTTAGCATTTGTACATTTGACATATGCTTGGATATTATGCACATTTTTCTGCATATTAGTGAAGAAACTTTTATTAGATATATCAAGTTCTACTTGAATTTAAATGAAATGATGGCGAGTTGTCAACCATACTTTTCCTTTTGTATCTTTGAGAGTTTTTAATAACCGAATCACTTTTTCTTGATTACGATCTTTAATTTCATCATACCCATCTAATAATAAAACAACTTGGCCTTGATGTTCTAGACGATATCTTAGTAGACTTTTCGCTAATGCAGTTTCTAAGCCTACTGTACTTTCAGAGAAAAATTTTATAATTCCTTCTAAATCCTCAAAATTTGCACCTTCTTGAAGGCTTAGAGATTTTACGCCTTTAAAATTGATTAAAATTTAATGGTGAGAAAAATTAGAAAATAAACAAATTTTTAAATTTGAAACATAAAAAAGAAATTAAAACAAGACGAAATGATTATAATTATCAACAGTAAAACTAACATAACAAGGTTGTCGAAAATAAAACATTTTTTTGAGTTATAAACGTTAAGGTAAATGTTTACCTATAATTACATCACGTTATTTTCCACGCCTTACGAATAAGCGCGTTTTTAACATGTCGTATGGAATTTAACAATAGACAGATTTAATATTGCATCTGGAATTTTGTTAAAGAAACGTATACTCGCGCCGACAAACGATTTTTGTACCCTACCTAGACGCAGGATCGGAGTCATAAGTTTATTCCTGTTTCTAGTTTGCCTATCGTGCATATCACATTTTTTTAATAAATATATATGTTGTTTCTAACAAATATAATATTGGCAAATATTTACTGCGAAGCAGCTATAAATAAACCTGTCTTTTTAATTAACTTTTCTAAGAAAAACAAACTTTATAAAAACCCTTCTATTAACTTCGTGTAAGATTATAATGTTCAAGCAAGTTGCAATGTCATTATCATGAGTATAAACATATTGCGCAACAAGCACTCAGATAAGTATCAGGCATTTGTTGGAAGCATACAGGTAACTAGGTTTAGAACTAGAGAGTGTAACAACAGTATACAAACAGTCCTAACAAAGTTAGAGCAGAAAAGCAGACCTGAATAGCTAGACAGGTGCAGGTATTTCAACGCCGTATACGAGTCATCTTTTAGTCGAGATATTTGATAGTGTGCAAACTGCAAAGTTATCAGGAAATTTTACGACATTCCACACCTATAGAGAGATCAAAACTGATTACGTATCCAATTTATATGCAGCAGAAATAAGAGGTATGGGCGTGGAGGTCGTGGACTAATTAGTGGTCGGCATGTGAGTCGATCGGTAGGTTGAGTAGCTCTTATTGCGATTGAATGATAGATTCTAACACTCATTTATATTGGATAACCAATTTCCTCCGTGTTTTAGAAGGCACGTAAAAACCGATTAATGTCTCTGACTGATATTAGTCGTGAGGTTGCAGAGATCGTGGGGGTTCCGAGGTTGACGTCAGATGGTAATCGGTCATCTCAACTCGCCCCACAGCCATATCCTCTGCAAACTAAGCGACCCTGGTACTAGACAGGGATAACGCTAGGAAGAAGAAAAACGAGAGGCATCTCTCTATAACCAAATAAAGGACTTCTATCAGCAAGAACATTCTTTCTACATACATCATACTACGGTTAGACAGGAGAGGGAAAGCGAGCGTTATTGCGCATAGCAAAGGAATCCCTTAAACCTACATCTGAGTCACAGATCCAAGGAATAGCTTGGGTTTCTCCCCCTGCTTCGATACACTGTGCGCGGCTGCACAGTGTATCCAAGGTTTCCTAAAAAAATAATCACTTATTTCCATTACCTTCTAGATAAAATTGTAATAATTTTAGATGCTAACTCATTAACCTTCCTTAAAGCTATGCTTACGACGTATAAAGCGAGTAAGGAAGGAAACAAAAAGGAAATGACCTTTAATAGACTGCGGCCCAAAGGAATCCGTCGTTTCAAATGAAACAAGTCCAGCATATGTGATCTATGAACGGTGGGTATAAAAAAGTACGTTAAAAAAAGTGAAATATTCCCAAAATTGTAGTGATTAAACGCTATGCTGCTTTTAATAGTGGTATTACATAACATAAATGTATTTCAATATTTCTGGATCTTTTCACTTAAACTTTTGACGTGATAAAGTCTTATAAATCAATGAAAGCCGGCTGCACGCACGAAAAAGTCTGAGTTATTGTCACGTTCCGCTTAAGCCGAGCGTGCAAGCGAGAATGCGGAGTAAGTAATAGAGTAGTTCGATCGGCCTAAGTGTTGGGCGTTATCACGTAAAATTATTGTCACTAAACCGACTTTACAGACAACCAATATATCATATCATAGTTTTTTAAATAAACATTGAATAACCAACCTAAAATCTATTTTTGATTTACTTAATTTAATAAAAGTATCAAAGATATGTTTTGTGCATATTTATTACTGTGATCGATAATAACCAGTTCAACTGTCAACGTAGAGATAAACCAGTATAGCCAAAATCGAATAGATGGTTACGTAAAGATATTTTACACCTGCACAAGTTTCGTGTTTCATCTGGAAACTTTATGGCCCCCAGTTACGTTTACAGCAATTTCACCTGAAACTGTTCCCGGTAACCTCGTTAGCAACTACCGCTTGAGTAAGCGTATTGGGCATCTTGGCACAAGTATATTCGGAAGATGTCGATACATGTTGCAGTACGAACTTTCATATAATTTACAATAAATATACTGTAATTAACAGGATTATATTTACTGTATTTTAATATGCTGATGGTAATATACATCACGGTGAACAACATTAAAAAACAAAAACGTAGCAGCACAGCAGATGGTAAGTGAAAAAATCTGTTCTATACTTGGCAGAATTATAAAATTTTATAATTAGTTCATTATAAACGTTACAATCTATTTATATATTTAAATACAGATGTCTTTTTTTTATGTCACAAGGGGGCAAACGAGCAGGCAGCAGGCACCGAAGTGTCTACCGGCGCCCATGAACATCTGCACGACCAGAAGGCTAGCAGATGCGTTTCCGGCCTTTAATGACGACGTTAGGCTACCGGGAAGTCTCAGAAACCAAACGAAACGCGACATACTATCACTTGACGTGACAGCGTTGCCGCCACTTCACGCCGATCTCATGTGAGAAAAGCTAAGAAAAACGTTGTAATTTTATACAATACGTTAAAGAAGAATATTAAAATATATTCTCATAATAGCTACACTGAAAAAAATAGCACTGTTTCAGCATAAGTAAATAGCTTATCATATTAGAGTATATAAAAATGGCCAAGAGCGTGTCAAGACACACTTATATAGAAGGGTTCCGTATCTGATACGCTATAAACGTATTTGTGATTTTAATGAAATTTTAAGGCAAAATCGTCAGATTAGCTCTGCGGGTGATCATATGAAGTTAGGTTGCGATCAGATCTTTTTTAGCCTTATTGGCAAGACCGATTTTTGTTTCATATGTTACTAGTGATTCGATAATAATCCCTAAGTTATCAAACTCGATTCGACTCGTATTATGTAAGAATTATTTTTATCGATCGTGAGACCCACTTCATTAACGTACATTGTGACGTTTTTTATCTCATATTGTGGTGACGATATCTGCACCTTCGTAGCTCCTACAGACTTCAAACTTTCAAGTCTTCGACCTATCAATATTTGGAAGGAATTTTTTAGAGGGATTTTTTAAATATTTAATTCATAGACTGATTGATTGAGTTTTGAATTTAGAAAAATACAGTGTGAAGTTTACATTTTACTGTCTTTTCCACTAATACACAACATAAAAAATCCCCTATGAAAGTGTCTTTGTCTATGAAGCTAAGAACCTAGGATTAGAATTGGACGAAAACCTACGTTACGAAAATTACATATCAAATATCATTCGTAACTGTTTTTATAGATTAAAATTATTGTACAAGATTCGCGGACACGTGAGCGAACGCCTTCGTAAACAATTGGTTGAGTCGCTGGTGCTGTCTAAACTTAATTATACTGATGTAGTTTATGGGCCACGTCTATATGCCAGGACCGAAAAGATAATATAATTGGTTAGCTGAAGAAATATGCATGTATACGTGTACAGCTGAAACCGGTAACTTATGCCGTTAATAAAAACTTTATGGAAGCTATGTATAATGGTTCAAATTCGGGTAGCAAATCGGATTACATTTGGCAGAACTTAAAACAGTAGATTTAAACAAAATCTTGGCCAACTCAATTACAGTAGAAAATAAAGATTGCTTGTTGTTAATTTTTACTTATATCGTCTATAATTATGTATTTTTTTTTATTTTATTAATAATAAATTACCGCGAGCGTTCCTTGTCGTTGATTTGCTTCATAATCTCCTGACGATGCTGCTCGATACGCGCCTTGCGTTTGTCTTCCAACTAAGAAAAAAATATAAACTGATGTAATGCAATATGCAATATTAAGTATTTTGAAAATTAAAAAAAAATAAATTTCGATTTTAAAATATTATTTTTATTTTATTTTACGTGGGAACGCTTTTGTAACAGATATCTTCAACCGATTGAGCTGAAATTTTGCATTTTTATTTTGAAATGAAATGAAATGCTTTTATTCAAAATAGGAACAAAAAATTCGCTTTTTGAAAGTCAAATAGAATTATCTACTACGGTTTCGGAAGAGTTACACCACAGACCTGAGAAGAAACCGCGAAAGAAACTCAGCGGGACTTTTTTTTGTCGTTATTTTTTTTTTCAACAAAGTCAGGATTATTCCACAAAATTCTTATTCTATAGTACCATCATATAAAAGAGTTGCATATTAAATAATAAAGTCCCTTTATTTCTCTTTCTTCATATTTTAAAATTTTGTTTTGCTGAAACTATACTTAAGTAATAACATTCATATTCATATCTAATAATACAATTTCTTAATAAGTAACATTTAATTTTTGTATATTTATTTATTTCTTATAGTATTGAAAATGTTAATTTACAGTTTCACATTTTTTTAAACCTTACTGACCTTGGGCGGTGAAGTTTGTAGCAGCTGCAGGATCTGGATGGTATTGCGCCGCAGGATGATGATGGTACGCGCTCTGCAAGGACATAGAGTTGAACGCGGAGAGTTGCTGGCTGTTGAGTTGCTTCCTCAGCCTAGCTCTTCTGTTGCTAAACCACACTTGGACTCTAGCCTCTGTAAGTTTAGTCCTGGAAGAAAATGAAGGTAACTTAGGACAGCTGACTAAAAAAAGAGCACTGACCATGTTTTTTTCCACATTTATTTTTTTCATCCAGTTTGCTTTTATTCTTTTAATCCCTAGCATTATTTTTATACTACCTATATTACAATATTTTAAAAACACTAGTTAATCTATATATATATATATATATATATATATATATATATATAAATCAATCTGTGTCTGTCTGTTTTCTGCACCTTATGGATTCAAAAACCATACATCCAATCGCCGGACGTTTAACGGATGATCGTTTATTTCGTTGAAGTGTGTACTGTCAATTTCAGCCAGATACCGAGTTGCCTTCAAAGAGCCTTTGATAGATCCCATATCTTCAGTCTTCTTAATTAAGAAAATATTTTTTGTTTTTTAAGAATCTTAAATATTTAAATACAATATGTTTAATTTTGTCCAGGTAGTCATTTATATTTTTTGTGTTTGCTTGCGAAAAATATGAACTATCTATATAGGGGGGGGGGACAAAAATCACAAAATATCGGGTGTAATAAGATATCACGTGTATGTTTTCGTCAAACGCGCGATTTCTAAACCGAAAAGCGGCGAAAACAACCTGCAGCCTATCTGTCTAGACATTTTTATCATGATCCTTAATTTTAGAATAAAACAAGATTATACTTTTTACGTGTATTTAAAGATAATATTCCGAAAAATTTTAAGATTCTTTGTAGTTACAAAAAAATGCACGTGATATTAGGTGGAGTGTCTTAAAAAATCACCACGTATCATCAAGGGGGAGGTAGAGCGAGGGGGAGAGGTTAAACACTAAAATAAAATCGCGTGGTTAATGGACAGCCTCCAAGATAATTAATATTTATGGCGGGACATAGATGATTTACAATAAAAAGGTCCATAAAGGTATGTATACACGTTTACATGATTATTAAATATAAGTATCACACAATACAACTTAAATGATTTTGACTAATGCCACTGAGAAAGATTAATTGCAAGAAAAGAAAATTAAATTTACAGGAGATGTTTTTGTTAATAAAGACTAGATATGTCATTTTTTTTCTTGCAACCGGGGGTAAAAATCTCGTCCCAGAATACAACTAGATAAATGCCATACGCCATGCTAATGATTAAGTGGATTCAATTATGATGTCACCAGCTCCATTTTCCTATACTTCTTTCTAAGCGTTGAGACTGGATCTTTGAACAAAACTGGATCCAGTCGTAAGACCGAACGCACTAAAGGCATGTAGCCCCACGCGGCGGCAAACGTGTTCAAACACGACTGACGCTGGACAAAATGCTCTGGATCACTCCAAGACGATCTAAACACAAACATTTATGATAATTATATAAACCGAATAATCAAAAAGACAAACATATATCACATCACATTTATATTCTAAATATAGTACAAAATCGTCTATCACAACACAACTCCACTCTCTTTTGGGGGTCAGCCATAAATGTAACACGTTAGACAGAGGGAGGTTATTACCAATGTGACAACTTGTCAGATTTAATTTTTTTGAGGTCAAATGTTTTTCTTTTTTTAATTTTGTTAACGCACTACATAATATTATAACAATTGTTATGTTAGTTTTAAGCTTTTTATATGTAAGACCTCTGAAACCATTGTGTTTTTGATTACGTGATGTCACACCAAGAGTTTTGAAAATATGACAACATGTTACAAGGACGGGAGGAGGAGTTAAAAATCGTAAAATTCGTGTGACTAAATTTATGTGTGACCCCTTAGCGGTATAAAATGCCTTATAAAAGAGCCTACTGTAATTAATTACATAGTAATCGCCTCATATACTATCTGTATTGAAACATTCTGCCAATTTTAGAAAAAGTCAGCCTCTAATCTAAAGCAGAGTTATCTTTGTTCCACTGAGCAATGAATTGTCAAACAACTGTACCGTAATTTTCTTGGTATCTCTTTCTAAAATTGGAACATGGATTTCATCAAATGCGCAGTCTAGTATTACTATGGGTATGTTCCGATATACACTACGAACACTGCTCAGTGTTCGCGCTGGTGATAAAATCTTTACGTTATACACTGCCAGTATACTGCCGCAGTGCCTTACGGAAATATATGACGTCATAAATAGTCGCCATTTTTGTACTGGGAGCACTGACTGGCGCTTTCGAGCTTCCGTGCTCTCAGTACTTTAATCACGTGATCAATCAAAAAAGGAGCGGCTCTTGTTAAAAAATTTAACAATTTATCAGTATTATGAAAAAGGAACACCTTTACAGTATACAAAATTGACGTCACAGTTTACAGTGCTCGCAGTGTATATTGGAACACACCTTATGTCTATGACTGTTATCCACACAAGTCCCGCATGAGTAAACTGTTCCAGTCATTGGTATTGAGATGTAGAGGTTTGGTTTTAGAGCACGGTCGAGAGCAAACTATATCTATCCGACTCACACGTATCGATTAGCGGCCTTGTAATATGATCTATCCTTTTCTCACTTACTTGTATCGGTGCGTAGCTGGCTTGTATCGCCGTCGCTGGGCCAGCTTCAGCGGTGGGCGGCGCGTTAAGTGTGCAGCGAGGCAGTTCAGAAGTATATCCTCGCAGTTTCTAGCGCGCTGTACAGCTAGACGCAGCGCGGGAGGTGCGGCCCCGTACAGCGCTAGAAGCGCACGATGCGCTAGGGCAGCGCCCGGTAGTACCATGGAGTAAGATCCGCCCCATTTGCTGCTGTAACCCCACGCGCCCTAAACAAAAAAAAAACATTGGTTGTCTTTAAAGTCGATTTATATAAGATAATTTAACGTAATCACTCCGAACTCTTAAGCCGATCGTATCGCTTGTTCCACGGTCTCGCTTGCACGCTCGGCAAAGTTGGAACGTGACAGTGAGCCATGCTTATTCTTGCGTGTATTCGTCGTTCAAAGATTTATAAGATAAATCACGTCGAAAATAATGTTCATCTACTAGAATACCTGAGTTAACGCATATCATATTAGGAAATGAACCATTCTATATATTAGCAACCTGGCAATACCGAAAAGTCGAGCAACGGTTTCGTTAAAAGAATATACCTAACATGTTTGACCACCGCACTGTTCAACTGCAGGTCACCGCGTTACACATAATATCACGCCAATTTAATAAGGATTTTTTGCCTTATGTGCTCAGTTATGAGAATGTATTACTTGACCATGTTGAAACTAAAGAAGTATTTATTTGCTTCATCATCATCATCATTTCAGCCTGGGTGCGTCCACTGCTGAACGTAGGCCTCCTCCATCAATTTCCACGAATGGCAGAAATTGAAGTTCTGTTCAGTACTTACTTTATAATCCTCTAGTGAGCCAATTAAAATATCAGTACCCACATATTATTGTTTTGAGATATTAATTGTTTATTTTTTAAAACTAAATTTTTTATTTTAATTTTGTTTCATAGATAAAAAAAATTATAATTTACCAGAAAAATGTCTTATCCTTCTAATTAGTGTAAATGGGAATGGTGGTGTTATTATCTCAAGAAGATCATCTTTAATAAAAATAATGGAAAATATTGGAGTTCAAATCAGGTTATTTTAAATTTATGCTGCTTCTGAAGATTTGTGCATTTTAAAATCATCTGTCCATAGGATTCTGAAACGCAATAAGATGCATCCTTTTTCAGATACTCCAGTACAAGCTTTCTGATGAACCGAAAAGAAATGAAAAATTTCGTTCGACTTTTTTTGGCTAAAATAATTTGGAATGACGAATCAAAATTCACTCGCATATAAAACCTGGAGAGAAAATTGCTATTGTTGGTGTGAATGGTGCTGGTAAAACGACGTTAGTGAAGCTGATTAGTGGATTGTATTATCCAAAGCAAGGAGAAGTAAAGTTGAATGGGATTAATATTAAAGAGTTTAATCGAGATGAATACTTCACATTATTCTCTTTGGTATTTCAAGATATTCATTTAACGACGACTGGTATTATTGGTAATGTATCATCAATGATGGATGTCTCACTCAGCCTTTATAAAGTGGATATCCTTAATGGGGGGGGAGGGACCTGGCAAGTTGATCATGATCTCAGACAAATCATCTACCATGTACTGAACTCTGTTGATGGGCCGTAGTGGTACAGGATTTTTTAAAATTTTATTACCATCATATTTGTATTAATATTATAATGACTATCTAGTTTCCACGAAATGGGCTATTACGACTTGCCAGCCTGCATCGACTACATTCTCTCTTAGCCAGTCAGGTCAAGAGCAAATCTCCTGGAAATTCCTATCATTCTTAGGTCCTCAGTCCAGTTCTTCCGCCTTTAGATCTGACTGTCTTGCATTTCATAATACAGGCATATATCCTGAGTATACGTACTCCAAAGTACTCCGACGAAATAACGAGCAGGGAGACCATTGTAGTACTTTTCAAAATGCTGTGAAAAGTCCTTAATGAGATATAATCATATTTAGTTTTACGGAAAAGGCTCACCGGACGGCGGGTGCGTTTGTATGACGTCCAACCCTAAAATAGAAAAGTTGTGTTACGTTCAAATTTAAAAAAAGAGGAAGATCAGAGAATCAGTTCAAAGACATATCGTTGGAAATTTAATATTTTTATAATTTATGACGCATTATTAAACATATACGAGTGAATGTCAATAGAGTGCATGTACTGGGACTATCATAATTACATAATACTCAACTAGATTTGGAACCATTTATGCATTCGGAGCATAAATTAAAAGAAAACATAGGCGGTAGCCCCTGCTCGCCTAACGGCGGACTAACCCCAATTTTACACATTATACAACTATTTATTTAATTGTACTGCAGTAGGTACTTAACATTTTATTAAGTATTATTCTAGAAATTTAAGTTTAGTTAAGACAAGAGTAATAAAATATAAAATAGCCAATTAGTATTGTATAGAGATATTGAGTATTTGTGATAAAATGTTCTCTCCTAACACTAACAATTCTATTTATAGTGGTTGTGTATGTTTCTGTTGAAAGCTGTGGTGTATAAGCACTATTATCGTGTAATTTTGTTGAATTATATTGGGTTAATGGTGAGTGTAATAATAATATTTATTGTCGTTGATTTTTACAAAAGAAAAATATCGACATTATCAGGTAAAATAAATTAAACACAATTATGTAACACTATTCAAAGGCAACCTATCTCTCTTTAAGCAGTCCTCCCACCTATATCTTGATCTACCCATAGGACGTTAACTAGTTCATTTAGCCATTATTAACTTCCTAGTGATTCCTTTGTTAAGCACTAGAAATTTCCAAGCGCATTTCAATCGTAGCATTAATTATATGTGCAACCACACAATATGTGCTTGGAAAAAAGCAAAAGCTAAAATATTTTCTCGATTCCTTGGCTGAGGTGGTTCTGGACATTTAGGCAGAAGGGAACGCTGGAATCGATTGCGAAGGTTTCAATGTTGATATAGAAGATGAAGAAACGGCAAAATTAACAGTAGGCAATAAAAGCTATATTATCAGAGTCGTTGAAACAAATTAAATTTTAAATAACCATAAACCCCTACCAATCGGCAGGGGTAATTTTAATTATTGGGGTGGAAAAGCTCTTGAAATCTTTTGTACCATTAACAGTATATACCCTACAGGACAAGCTATCGACTATCTAAAGAAAACTGTAAACGTATTAAAACTATTTCTATTGGACGTTAAATACACTTACATGCATAATGGCCATAATTTGCTGCAATTGAGCCGCTAAGTGGGTGAAATAGCATGTACATTTAGTTAACCTACATTCAAAAGTATCTAGAAGCGGTATGCAAATATGGTTTTAAACCTGATGATTTCTCTTTTCCTTTTAAATGCTCGGTTTAGTCGCCGAATATTTGCAAATCATTTCCAATTGCTAATTCTGTTTTCTTTAATTGTCGCTCTTTAAAAATCCTCCATGAGATGAGTATTAATAAGGCTATGCTCACGAGAAGCACAGATAAATAGATATACAATTTTTTCACCCTATCTTAATTGAGTTTTTTGGTACACAGTCTGTTCCATTGGAAAAGTAGGTATTAATTTAATTTTTAAGTAGATTCAAAAAAATCATTATGATATTCCACTGTCTTTGTGAGCGAAATTTAACTCAAAGCGATTTTAAAATCGCTGTATCACCGACGTAATGCAATCTCGTTTCCAACCCTCGTAATTTTTTCATCGTCCCCGACCCTCCCTCGCAAATGCAGTTTGTATTTTTTTCCAACCTTTTTATAAAGTCTGCCCGGTCGAGTGGCACTCAGACGCGGTGGAGTTTCGTCAATTTGAATTTTCCCTGCATTTACCGGTGCAATGTTTTCCTTATGGTAAAGGTTATTCTGGAAGTCTTCCTGATCTTTATGCTGCTCACTAAGAGAAAAAGTGTCTTGGCTCTTCGAGTTCTGCACAAAAAAGCAAGAAGTGAATAAAGTAACCGTATTATAAGTCTACAAAGTCTTTTATATAAATTGAATTTTTTATTTTTTTTGGCTAGTTGGTTATTTATTTGAAGTCACTTTATGCTGCTATGGCTAATCGGATGATGCTTCAGTGGGAGTCTATCTCCAGTAGGATTGCTGAAACTTTGGAAATGAATGTGGCGTAATAACATTAAATATTAAATATACCCTAAACCGTTTTGAAATGAGATTCATCAACACTTCGTTACGACTACTAGGGGTCATAGAAACGTTTAGAAGTCTTTTATTATTGGCGGTATTTATCATATCGGGTACGATTGCTGAAACTTTAGAAATGAGTGAGGGGTAAAAACATTAAATATTCAAACTACCCTGCCCCTCCAGCAATGGCAGATTTGCAGAAGCAGAAGTTCCAGCGCGACAATGCACCGACCCATGGACTACTTGGTTAAACACCGTACCCTTTTACAAATGCTGAATAAGAGCTTCCAAAGTAATGCTCCGAAAACCATTCAGCATTCTGTAGACGAGCAGATGGTTCCATACTTTGGTAGTCACGGAGGTAAACAATATATCCATGGAAAGCCTATTAGATATGGCTATAAATTATTTTCGTTCGTGGATACGAACTTTATCAAGACAAATGAAATTTGAACTTCTTTTAAAAAATAATAGAAATTATTCGCATATGGTGACAAGCAAGATACATTTTTAAAATTATATGAAAACACAAAGGTGTAAAAATATTATTTTTTATATTGTATATATATATATATTATATATTTTTCATATTTTATATTTATATTTTGTATATTATTTCATTTGTCTTGAAAAGTTCGTATTGTTGGGAGGCTCTGCTAAGTTTTAAACCTAATTTAGATCAGGTTGATAAGAAAACTCTACTGAATATTGGTATTCCAGCTCATTTTGTTGATAGGGTGCATTTAACTTGAAACAAATGAACTATGAAATTAGTGGGAAAATGAAATTTCATGATCTTCTGGTGTAAATAGCTTTTGACATAGAATGTTATGTATTTATTTAAGAATTTCTAGAGCGTAAAAAAGGTAATTTATATTATCAGTATTTGTTTTTTCTTCTAGATCATCGTCATCCACGAATTCTATGCCATCGTCAACAAACTGTAAGGTTGATGGTAATTCACTTAAATCAATAATATCATCTGTATTAAAGGAAACTTCTTTATCTACATGTTTTTCGACAGCTTTATAAGAATCAGAAGAAACTACATTTGGTGTGATATCAGATTCTATTGGTGAATCTTCACAACCAGATAGTACTTCATCAGTTTTTATTTTGTGGTTTGCCTATTTGTAAAAATATTTTTAATATAATTCATTGAGCACAAAAAAATATTAGCGGTCAAGTGTGGTTTAGTGGTTAGTATAACCTACTAAATCCAAGATCGCGGATTCGTAGCCTGGATACTGCCTTTATGATTTTTTAAAGGTAGTTAAAAAGTCCTCGGTTATGCCGTCCTTTGGATGTGAAGTAAAATGGAGTTCCTGAATTTGTGCGATGTCCTATAACTTGCTCATGCGCAGTTGACATATCCGGTACTGCGCAGGCGCGACCGGAAGCTACTCTAACAATATATTATCAATCACATCCGTGCAAAACTGGGGCGGGTGGCTAGTATAGTATTAATTTTACATGCACCAATGCAGGAATCCACATCGGAAGACGCTTCAGATAGTTTATCAGATATGAGCGACGACAGTCGGAAGAAGAATAAGAAAAAGAAAGCTGCCAAAAAGGGTAAAAACAAGACGACGACGCGTAGAGGGACGCGCGCAAACCCAGGTGAGATAAAACAAAATAAATACTTATATTTTCTGATGAATTCATGTAGTAAGGTAGATAGTTAGGTATATAGTAACTTTTGTGTTCACGTGTAACCATTTTGTCGCACGAATTTTACGAATTTATTACTTCTCCCCGCGGTCTTGTCACATTGTTTGAACGGTTGTCACAGCTTGGAAACCTCCCCCTAGGTGTGACGTCGCATATTAAAAAAAAAACAGAAGTTTCTTTAATTGTTTTATGTAGTGTGTTAATAAAAGACAAAAGATATGTATTTTGACATGTGACTTCACACAGCTCAAGAACCCCCAACCTCCTCGGCTAATGTGACATTTTGGTGATAGCCCCTCCCTTTAATATAATTAGTGGATGGCTCCTGATGGCAAAGGGGTGGTTTATTGTTAGTTAACATTCACTAAGAAAGATTTTTTCCATAGGGTCAAATTAGGAAGGTCTATAAAGCTTTCTAGTTAGTGATATAATTTTAAACTTTAAATTATTTTGAACCTGAGTATTTCTTAAATTTTTTTTTAAATTTTTGACGTTGTGTTGGGCGCAGTGGAAGCGGAAGAGGAGGTGGTGCCGCTTGAGGAGGTGCAGACCAAGGCGGAGAACCCCACCGAGTGGTGGATGTCGTTGGTGAGCGAAGACGAGCTGGAGGACCTACGCCACTCGCACAAGCTGGTGCTGTTGTTCGACATCCTGCGGCAGTGCGAGACTATCGGCGACAAGCTGTGAGCACCTTCTCTACTATCTATCTTCTTCGTCCCAATTCTCTATCTCTCACTCTACTCTCTCAGGCCCCCCTCTCCCTCTCTCAAGACCACTCTCCCTCTCTCACTCCCCCCCCCCTCTTACGTTCTCTCTAGGTGACAAGCTGTGGGTCTCTACTATCTATCTTCTCTGTCTCTCTCTCTCTCTCTCACTTAGCTATGTATGTGGTGGTATCAGCCTTCTTCATGTTTTCTCTCCACTTCTGATCCCAATCTTTAATAACCTGGTAATACGTGATGCTACGGAATCGTTAGTGCGCGAGTCTGACTCGCACTTTTCCGGTTTATTTTAATAATAGGACAATATTTCAAATTAATTCTGTAAAAGTGTAGTATCGAAATTTTTATAAAAGAAAAATACATATTTACTTGTAAATTACCTTTGCATTTCAGATTGGTGTTTTCACAGTCTCTATACTCATTAGATTTAATAGAGCACTTTCTCGAGAAAGTGGACGAAGCGACGCAACAGGGGCGAGTTGATGAGAAGCTAAATGGACATGTTGGTGAGTCGTCTTCCTAGTGTTATCCTGGTATAGTACCAGGGTTCTTAATTTTTAGAGGATGTGGCTATGGGGCGAATTGAGATGATCAACTGCCGTCTGATGTCATCCCCGAAACCGCCACAATCTCACGACTAATATCACTCGGAGACTTTAATCGGAACCCACTCTTTTATGTGCATTTCACGAAGAGCCAAACGCAGGAGGAGGGAGGAGCATATTTGAAAAGCAATGTTAAAATCCTCGTGACACCGAGGTCCTTGCGAGAAGTTCTGAAGAAGCCCCAGCGGATTCTCGATTTCTGGCAGGAACCCCCCCCCCTCCCCCCCCCCTCCCGCATAATGGTCGCCCTATTGCGACTGAATGCGAAAAAGCAGTCCGCGTAAAAGAAGAAAAAATATATATATTTGTTGAAAAAAAAATTCGTTTTCTAAATTAATGAGTTATAAAGTCATTAAATTTTTTTTCAATTGGAGAGTCTGATGGATTCTATAAGTATTCTAAAATAAGTTATGATCAAAAATTTTATTCATTTATCAAATCTCATATCATTATTTAAGGGAAAAGTGTGGTATTTTCAAATAGACAGAAAGTTTCTACAGTATTTGGTGTATATCACTTTTTTTTACATTTTAAAACCGGCCAATCTGTTCCTATTACTGTTAATTTAAATTAATAATCAAACTCTCAGTCATAGTTTATTATTATAATACTCACGAGTTTTTAGATAAATTTTGTTATCAGGTTCCTTACAGGAAAATTTTAGATTTCAACTTTTATAGTTTCGTTTATATAACACCAAAATTGATATTTTACTTTCAGTAGTGTGTACATTTGCTGCACACAAGCATAGTCGTTAATCCATCCTTAATAATATTATACATGTGAAAATAACTCTGTCTGTTACGTTTTCACGCTTAAACCTGAACCAATTATGATATATTTCAGTATAGAGATAGATTGGACCATCAAGAAGGCTACTGTAAAAAAAATAACTTGAAAAGGTGTGAAATATGGGTTGGAAGATTATATGAAATTTGAAGTAAACAACGCGCACCAAGTCGCGGTTTAGAGCTAAAACAATATATATGTTTAAGATTTTGCAATCCAGAATGTTACATACAATATTAAAGTTTTATAGCTTACATGCACATTGTTAAAACAAGAGACGAATTTCTTAGCATTCCATGGATTCACCGTGCGGATGCCGGGTCCAACGCGTTACAGAGAAAGGAACCATGATTGACAATGTCCAGTTTTCTTTTATTATTGCGACCTTAATATTATTGAAGTAGAGAAAGAGAAAGGTATGAAATTAGTAAAAAACGAAGTAATATATTTCGTCCCAACATATTACTAAAGAGAGTCGGTGGCGCAGTTGCTAAACACTTGATCAAACCGGACAATATTCAATAAGATAAGGTTCGACTCCCGCCATGTACCAATGTGTTTTTCGATTTTCGAATTTCATATGTATGATGAGTTTAGCTCGTTCTGTTTGATGTGAACAGCCACGTGAGGAGTCGAGGAGTTTAGGAGTGGCACTTTTTGTGACTGGTTATTATTGTTACCTGACTGGCCTAGAAGGTAGGTTGTGTTTCTCGCCCATGTACACTATGTAGTTATATGGGTATAAATATATGCACATATGTCACTATTATTATAATACCCTGTAAGTTAATCGGATCGACCGATTTTGTAAAGGATTCTATAAACGTATGAGTTTTATTTACAATATTATTACAGGTTCGGCGGAATATCAATTATTCATCTATGCAAATGTTAATGAACGTCCGTCTAGCGATGAGCTCATGAATGTATTCATCTCGCCCGTTACTTGAGCTTCTATTACAGCCGCAGACCGCAGATTTCCCTAATATCTGGAGTATGGATAGCAGAAACAATATAGCATTAAAATGTGGAATACGTTTTTATAATTATTTTTTCAGTAAATGGTTGAGTCTTTACGGTTTCTCGAACAACGGTTGAGCAGGGAGGTGATTTTTCCGACATCAAGCTCAACCTCCAGGTTTTTGTGCCAATGAAGGTTGATAACTTTATAAAGGCTGGGTGAGCCCCAGGCGGGTCTCCAGCACCCATAGCGTCCACCCCCAGCTGTTAACAGATTAAATAATTTATCTGCCACAGCCGGATTGCAAACCGGGACCTTCGGCAACATAGTAAGGGTGTTTAGTATGTTTATAGTCATATGTATAGTGTTAAAATCACCAAAACTACATGAGAAAACTATCTCTTAATAACTTTCTACACGTTTTATGAGAGCTGATATAGGAATACCTACTTAAAAGATTTTTAAAGCGAATGGAGTACTGAATTAGTGGTAAGTGCTACGGACCTTTGAGTCTGCTTGTAAACAGCTGTAGAAAATACTTACCTGTTCAGAGTTCAGTTGCAGAATCAACAATATTTACAAGAATCTCGGACTTTTTAAAGTCATTTTCTCTTTTGCCACAAATGAACACAGTGCAAGAAAAGGAAACGGAATGAATTTTATTTTGAAAGAGTTGTTGGTGAGAAGTGTCTGTAACAGCGGTCTTTTTAAAAGGGGAGTAGGCTGCGCTCTCGAGCTGAAGAGGAAATTGACGCTACTTTTGATGGCACCTTCTCAAATTGACGTACAAACTTCTTTCTTTTTTTTTTTTTTTAAGCCCTTTTAATGTCAACCGAAATTTTGTTTTATTTTAAGGTAGTTCTTTCACAATGCAAATATTATGTAAGATGCCATCACTTTCATTTTGTATATATATTATGTAGCGCCATAATCATTAACTAAAATGCGCCTGGCTTTGCACAGCGATCAGATCCACTAAGCCTGCATTACCGTTCAGTATAGCGCGCACTTATAGCAATATAGCACCGGAAATTCACACTATTTTATGGTGTTTTCGAAATTTAGTTAAGGTTGAATTCTCGACCCCACCGATCAATCTCCATCGTGTTTTCTCCATTCCACGTGACATTGGCGAAATAACATGTGTCTAATTGGCACGACTAAAAGTCATTAACCAAAGACTTGAATTGAAATTGAAAGTTTATTTCTTTATTCGTGTTTTATGCGCTTCTGTACCGTTCATTTGATTGCAATAATACTATTAAAAAGTTTCAGCCTAAACTCTGAGGTGAAAACCTCATATGCTGAACCTGTGTTAGTGTGGGATAAAACATGGGAGTTTTTTTTAGGTTATATTCAATCACGCTGTCCATACTATGGTGGTTTTCAAACATATTTATTCATTACTTTCCAGATATGTGCAGGTTGCATCACGTCAATTTCCTTTAAGCAAGAGTGTCATATAAATATTATATTCGAAATTCAAAAAAACACATTAAGCTCTTTACATTAAAATATTCAATTTATAATTGAATCATAAATTTTCAATAAGATATAACGGAAATTTTCATCTTCAGTGTAGAAATGATGTAATATTTTTACATAGTAAGTAATTAATATTTCTGGTTATATTAATCATCATTTGATCATGCCAACTAATGTTTATAGATTTTATTATTATGTGTAATAAAATTTAATAATAATTGAATAAATTAAGTATTTTATATCATTTTGCAGCAGATCATTGATATACAGAAGAAACAGAGTTGGAGATAGCACACAGCCTTGTGGGACACCAGCATTGACACATTTGGGGCCCGAGCATGCACCGTCGACAGCGACCTTGATGCTACGATCTATAAAAAAACTGGTGATCCAATCGTACAATTTCCCAGGAAGCCCGTAGGAAGGTAGCTTCGATATAAGCGCTTTATGCCAAACCCGATCGAAGGCCTGCATTTGCATGTGGCTTCAGACATGCGAAATTAAGAATTGATCATATTATGTGTGATTCTATAGTATAATCTATACATATAAATACAATTGAAGTGTATATCTGTAACATCTCAATTAAATTTTATTACTAATTGCATATCCACTATATCCTTAAACGATATCAATAACAAAAACACAAATTAGAAAAATAAATGTGTATTTGTCTGTCTGTCTGTTTAGTCCAGGTAATCTCTGAAACGGCTGTTGCGATTTCGATGGGACTTTCAATGGCTGGTAGCTTATATAACAACGGGTAACAAGGGCTTTTTTAGAAAAACAATTAAGGTTCCCCAAGAAAATTAAAACCCTCAAAATTTAACAAAATCACTGAATTCATGCGGACAAAGTCGCAGGGTACAACTAGTATGCAATATAACTGTGCCTCTATACCAACTACTTCCCCAATGGTAGGAAGAGAATAAATGTCAGTTATATTTTTTTTATTCCACTTTTGCTTTTTACTTTTTTTTTTTGCAAAATCAATTTACATGCGATTCCGAATTGTATGACGCCTTAACTATATTTTCAGGAAAAGGCGAAAAAGTTTTTACCTAAAGGCACTTGTTGACTAGATTAATACAGATTAAATTTTGAAAAATATTAACATAGCATCCTTCTACCCTATATATAGTGGAACCTATAATGGACTTTAATATGTCGTTAGAAGCAACAATTACCAGCTATAAATCACACCATGACAGTACAAACTTGTTCCGTAGATTACCTCAGCTATTTCAAGACTCCACGTTTTGTTCATTATCAAGGCCGTTTATTGCGGAACTTAATTAAACAATTCGCTAAATATATGATACGTAATAACTCATATTTGTATACCATTAAAAGTTGAGTTCCTTTCAATCCAATAAATTAAATTTTTAAGTATTTTTCGTGTCGCATGCTTAATCGTAAACTGACCGATTAAGTTTTAGGTCTAAAGTGAGTTAATGATATAGGCAGCATCGTTTCAACGTCCTCTATCAGCCAATCTAAGAATTTTGACATTTTAACTAAAAGTAGGTTTTGCTAAAGGGACAAACAAATAATAAAATATCATTTCAATATCATTCATCACTTCATTAACAATAATTAAAATGCATAATTGTTACTATAATGCTAGCTTGTCTCTCTATGCTTGTCCGCGCTGTCGCTTGCATACTCTGTTCAGATGGAACACCTTCGTGCGCGTACTCGGTGTTCCGCGATTTATAACACGATAGATATCACGTCGAAATTCTTAACTGACAATTTAGCGATATGAAAGAGACCTTATATTAAATTCCTGCATAAAGAACTGGTTTTGTGATAAGATGCGAACATGTTTTGGTCGTTCTCATTTAATATTTCACGACATTTTTTAGCTACGGTAATAAAACGTTTCCACGACATTACAATGATCAGGTAGTCAGTTTACGGAACACTTACAGAAGGTATATTACTAAGCTTACAAAATACTCCGCCGTACGTTGAAAGGACTTTTGAATTCAAAATAGACAGATAGTCTTTACATTTTTAACCGACTTCAAAAAAGGAGGAGGTTCTCAGTTAAACTGCATGATTTATTTTTGGATGTATTTTACAGGATTATTCCGCCATTTATGAACCGATTTTGATGATTCTTTTTTTTATATGCTAGACCAGACTTCGTAGGTGGACCCACAAAATTTTATCAAAATCAATAGAGTGATTTTTTCCAAAAAATAAGTATAAGTTATAAATGGGTCTACTAAAATCGTATGAAATTACTAACATATTTTGCTTTTCAGTTCCTTGGCATTTTTTGAAGGCAGTTTTCTTTTTGTATTTAAACGTAATTTATATTATTAGTGTTTAAATGAAGTCACGCGCTATACTTTAGTCTGAATCAATTTATTTTTCTTCGTCTGTTAATCCCGGTACGTTCTAATTAGGATATACTATCCTTTTCTCAATTAACAACTGGTTTAGATTTCTAGTGAGAGGGCTTGGCTGTAATTAGTGGTCTCCCGTTACGGTACCGCAAAGAAGCTGATTATGGTGTACCTCTAATGCAAATTACACAAGAGAAGCCAAACCGACTTCCAATTGTCAGAACTGGACCAAATTGAAATGGGAGCACGGGAAGCGCCAGCTTACAAATAGAAAAAGAATTATCAAAATCGGTTCACGGTTGAAAGGCCTCCAGGTAAGGAACCTGGAGGCCCTACCAGGAGTCTCGAAGTTGATATTTACATATATATAAAAGCCAAAGGTCACCTAATAGGAAATCTCGAAAAGCGCGTGACGTACAATTAAGAAATTTGTCAAGGACATACTTTATAGTTAATAGACCGCTAAGAGAACATTTAACGATAGGATCAGGAGGACCAGAAGGAGGTCTGAGGAATCTCGCAATTTTACGCGGCCGTAGTCGCGGGACACAGCTAGTTCTATATATTTAAATCAATCGTTGGTCGTTAGTCTCGCTAAAACACAAAAACCGCTTTATTAAATTTAATTCTATTTATATTTTTCATTTCCTTTATTTCATGGCAGGTTTAAAAGAAAGAAAAGAAAATAATGTCGAAAATGTCTTTAAAAATACAAAAAAAATGCTGATTTGTTCGATATTTCAGAATACTGCAACTAAATGACCTCTACAAGATAAACCTTTGACTTACATGCCATGTAAGATTATTATTTCTTAAAACATTCGACTAATATCACGTTCTAATGAAAAAACATAAACTGGCGGATACGCTAAAAAGAGAAGAGTCTAAATTCGGGCAAGACAGTGTCTTTTGGGTCCGCTAGTATTTTTATATAATTGGCAATTAAAATAAATCAATTGATAAAAATATTTCTTTTTTACAGAGTCACAATCACCGAAGCCGTACGTTGCAATATTTTCAGCCATAAAATTTGTTGAAACAAAAATGGCTGAGAAAAAAATTGAAATCGTTCCGGCGGGAAACATGCCATACAAAAAACAACGGGTGCCACCATTTTTGAAACAGGTTTGTTCATTTTTTAATGCTTGAATAGAATTGGTCATTTTATTAACGTTATACCATAGCTGTTTCTTTTTTGTTAAATAACACTTACTTTTAACGGGAAGGGCAAGTAAACCCCCATCCCCAGCTTAAAAGCTTTGTAACGTCACATGTCAAAATTAAACATATTAAAAAAAATTAAAAAACCAAATTGGAACTGCAGTTATCTTAATTATATAATGTATATATAAAAACTAATAAATTTGTTATGGGACTAATTAAAAAGTTAAAAAAATTGAATAAAGTGCTTTACGTACAGTAGACTTATCTGTCCCGTTTGCACAATTGCTAGTAAAGTGTTAGAATGGGTCACCCATCTCATCGCAGCAAGAGCAATTTAACCTAGCGATCGACTCAAATGCCAACCACTGATTAGGCCACGACCTCCTCAAACTCAATCCTCAATGGCCAACAATGCATCTGCGAGTCCTCTGGTGTTCCAGTTTTCTATAGACGTGCGGTGGGTAGTTTTTTAGGCCTACCTGCACGTTTGCCCCTTGTTTTATAAAAAATGACTTATATAAACTTGCCCGCAGAGTTTTTCACGTTAATGTCTATTTTATGAATGAATGAATGAAAACTTTATTCAGAATTATTTTATAATATTATAATATTTATGTTATTAGGCTGAGTTGTTTGTCGGGTCTAGTTTTAAAGTTATATTTTCTATTCCAGACGAATGTACTTACTGTTAATGGAAGGGGTAGGATATATTTTTTATCAAGATATCACAGTGTAAGGAAAATTTACGTGATGATTAGACAAACCACTAAACAGACGGTCGTCTTTCTTATGTATGAGACTATCTATGATACATTATTAAGCAGAGGTGATATTAAGATAGAATTGACTGTACCATGGTTGACAGTGTATGTAATATTTTATGCTAATTGCTCGAATATACCCCGCATTTATAATATAGGTTAGAATTGCATTATTGCGGTTTTGTATTACATTAATATAATGTATAAATAAAGCGTCGTATTGCGTTGAATGCTCGCTTCGCTTGCACGCAAATAATTTAGTATTTATAGAGGTAAAATGTATCCGCATTTTGCCTTGTGTATAGTAAGACGCTTCTCAATGCAGCCATATGCACTGACTGCTGGTATGCGTTTGATCTAATTCGTGTCAAACAACGAAAGGAATTAGGCAACGAAGATATATAAATATACTAGCTGTTCCACACGACTTTGCCCGTGTAAAATTAAAATTAATTATCCTTAAACCTCCTTATTCTGTTATCATTGACAAATCCGTTCTTAGCGGATGCCTACTAATTAACTCCTTGTCAAATTTCATCTTTGTACGTCTCGTGATTTTCGAGATTTCGTGTTAGGTGACCCTTCGCTTTATATATACAGATGTTGTTTGTAAAACATAAAATAATCTAAACTAATATTATAAATGTGAAAGTAACTCCGTCAGTTACATTTTCTTACCGCTGAACCAATTTTGATGAAATTTTTAATTTTACGCGGATGAACTCGCGGGAAGAGGCTAGACTATATACTACTATATAAAGCTGAAGAGCTGTTTGTTTGCTCGAACGCGCTAATCTCAGGAACTACTGGTCCGTTTTGAAAAATTCTTTCAGTGTTAGATAGCCCATTTATCGAGAAAGCCTATAATAGGCTATATAAAAGCACGCTAAAATTGAATCTCTTTTTTATCTAATTTTACACGGACTTAGTCGCGGGCACAACTAGTTAAATATATAATTAAATATTTTATTACAAAAAGTATGTTAATTTACTTTAACTCCGTTTTAGTGATAAGTTTTATAGGGGTCATGAAAAGTAGCTTTTTGATTAACCCTAAGGATCTCAGGTTTTGAAATGTAGCCTATTGCGAGACTAAAGTACTTGAAGAACAGAAGCACAGAAACCTTTGATAAGGAACTTTAAGTTTAACGCAATAAGGACGATGTTCTTTTAATCGTCAACGAGAAGCGCTTTCCAACTCGCATACGATTATACGTAATCAGCTATTTCCGGTTCCACTCGAGTGTAATGGGATAAATGCGTTTAAATCCTTTTAACGAAATGATCACTCCTAATCTGGTACGCGGGTGATAATTACTAGTACTGAATCAATTTAGAAGTATGCTTCTGTGAGTGCTGAATCGATTTAGAAGTGTACTTCTGTAGTTATAGTGTTGAATCAGCTTAGAAGTATACTTCTATACGTATAGCGCATAATACATTTATACCCTAATCATTTTGTCTTGAGACAAAAGATAAACAAACAACATAAAAGGTTATTTTATGTGCCATCATTATTTATTTTAATAATTTAATATATTGATAATGTATATTTTACAAAAATATGTATTAGCATTCAATCACCTTTCTCTATCTATATAGAGAAAGGTGATTGAATGCTAATACATATTTTTGTAAAATTCAGCACAATTATAGTCTATACTATAATTGTGCTACGTTTTGAAATTCAATTCTGTCAATTGAACTACCAAGATTCTAAACCACAGTCTCTATGCATAAATTATTTCACAAGCCCTTTAGCATTTTACCTCTACCGTAAATATCACGCAAATAACCAATTAGTCTTTTAGCTAACTGAAACTACTCCCGACCAGTTACAAACTCTGCGCGAAACATTAAAACTGTTTTGTTCGAATTTCGCGGTGCGGTGCTCGAATTAATTGCGTCCTAAAGCAATAAATAAATTGGTCTACTACGCGATTTACGCTGGTACTACCATCTACTAAATGAACTTTACCTGTGCTGAGTATCTAAATCGATTTTACTTACTAACTGCTAGAGATTTACCTCTCACTCCGAGTTCCAAAACCAACTACTAAAGGAGATAATTGTTTTTATATCTATATTGCCACGACTAAACCCCTACGTTTACTACACATCTCCCTCGAACAGTGTGCTGGTACTACTAGCTACTAAACGATTTACCTCTTTATCAATAGATACGAGTATTACTGTCTACTCAATTTTTACCCTTTTTCTCGTTTTGAGCCGTACTACTAATCATTTAAAGAAATTTACCTCTTTCTCTCTGTCTTTAAGCCAGTACTACTAAACGATTTACCTTTTTTTAAGTATCTTTCTGCTACATAAGTATTTACCTCTTTCTTCTTGCGCTGAGCCGTACTACGAACCACTAAAATAAATTTACCTTTTTCTCTCTCTCCTTCAGCGGGTATTACTAGCAACTAAATTATTTACCTTTTTCTAAGTATCTTTCTAAAACATATTAACCCCTTTTTCGCTCTGAGCCGTACTACCAACTACTAAACGGAATAAACGCCTTTCTCATTGGTACTACCAAGTGCTAAATGATATTTAACTCTTAATTAAAAGTCTAAATGCAAACCAATCAGCCTTACCTTTGCTCCCTCTCCCTTATCTCTCTTATTAATTACCTATACCACCATTTACGATCTACAATAAATCCAGGGTTATTCTGTTCACTCAACAGGATAATCGCTATCTCGCGTCGCGCGCGTAACAATCGCTTTAAATATTGCCATAATAATAAAATAATGATTCAGAACTAACTTTATTATTCCGTATTTTCAAACCAATTTATAATCAAATATTATTTTATGGAAGCGGTTATTTCGCACGATAAAATTTATGGTGCTTTCAGTAGCCCTAATATCGTAAAATGTTTACTGTCAGGTTATTATGGTATGTTTTGCAAATCGTCGGTTACTCTAACATTGTAGACTCAAGAACAGTCATACTAAAGTCTAAGGAATGTTTATGATGCAAATGGGCTTAATACTTTATACAAGTAGTCCTATTCCACAAGCTTCGGAAGCAGTTTATTTTCTTAATAAAAAGTAGCTTATTTCCTTTCCCTTATAAAGCATGTATGAAAAACTTCATGATGGCAAAAAGATTATTACGAGTTTATTACGCATACCGGTTACATGTATAGTTTTAAAAATCCAAAGTGCACGCCTCATATTTTCTAAGTATTGCGGGCTATCAGCTATGCAGGCCGCCACCGGCCTAAAGCGCCATCTCTTAGAAGAAACTCAATACTTGAAACTACGGTAATATTCCGCTAGGTGGTATGTTCAGCTGAAATTTAGTTATTCGTCAATTATAAATAAACAATATCGAATTACTATGAGTATCCATTTTCAATAAGCAACAGCGCCTCGTAATTCTAAAGTTAATAAAAAACATTAACGTGATAATTTTGACTGTTTCGAACGTGATCGTGTCAGATCCACACACACATCGGGACATCTAAGGAAATACTTTTATAACAATAAGTGCCATACCAAGGGAATAGAGTGTTTTTTTAGTCCACGAAATCGCTCGATTTTGATTAAGTGGGAGTAGAGCACACTCATAATATGATGCGTGTAATATATCAAACCAGAAGACAATATTGCATCTATTATGAAGATATTAGAAAAGAACGTTCCCATTTTTCAAAGGTTCTATTTAGCTGACTCAGGTGAACCGCCTGCCTGTTTGCACTTATGGCACAAAAAATACCAGAACATTTACTTCGCTTGGTATAAGCATGGGCGTATGAACAAAATAATTTACTTTAAATATATGAGTGCGTCTCTAATTTTATTTTAGCGACTCGATGTATGCGTTAAGCTAAATTTGTATGTATTTAAAACATCGGTATTGTGTTTAACCGATTCGCAACACACGTCATATGCTTACAATTTCGAGAAGCCGACAATGGTTTGTTATGTTTTTGCATTTTCAGATTTAAATACAACTATATCTTGACATTTTTTTGTCTTAAAACGTAACGAAAAGTTACAATTATCTAAATATTAGACGTTATATTGAGACAAATTTCTTTAAGTTCGATGGATTTTTGCTACGAGTGCCGGGTTCATTGTTTTGCAGAAAAAGAACCTAAGCAGTTCCTGGAACTTAGGATATTAGTCAAGGTTACGGGAACCCTCTACTAAGCGCACTGTTCTCTCATAAAGTAAAAAATCTTAGATGTCATAATGAGATATTTTTTTTAATTTCCATGGATTTTTGGTGCTGATGTCGGGTTCATTGTGTTGCAGAGAAAGGAACCTAAGGAGTTCCTAAAACTGTGGATACTAGTGAAAGCTAAAGAAACACTCTACTAAACGCAACGATCTCTCACCTATTTACCCTTCTTGGTTTATAATGACAGTCAGTCACAGTAATTTGCGTTCAAGTAACAAATACTTTGGCAACGTTTAAGAAGGGCATCATTTTCCAGGTCTACCCATCCCAGGCTGAGAGATAAACTTGGACAGTTGAGAATTACAACCCAGGTGTAGATTTCACGCTAACCTTTCCTTTACTCATTATTAACGTTCACCTTCAATGCTGATTTATCTTCACTGTCTAGCCAAATGTGTTGTGTTCTACTAGAACTATTGCAGCTATAGATATGCTTTCTAGTAGAGAACTTAAGTCGAAGTCGTTGCAATTGCATAACCATTTACCACAAGGTCAAGGATTCATGGTCAGGAGTTGGCCGTAAGAGACAAACGGATAAGTACTTTAAAGGCACATTCTGACAAAGGTCGTTATATGCCGGATGTCACGATGTATAGCTGTTTCCGATTTGTTGAATAAAATTAATAATCTCTTGTCTTACTTAACTGACATATACAGATGTAATTTCTACGCATAGAAATATTTACAATAATAGATTATAGATTGATGTTATGACACAGTAATATTATAACTGTTTCCGATTTGTTTAATATATAATGTCATGTCTGTCATATCTGTCATTTGTCGATTTAATAGATACAGTGTCCGGTTATAGATATTATGACAGAATAATTTGATAGTTAGTAGAGTAAGCAGCTGCGGTGGCGTTAATACGTAAGTACCAAAGTGCTTAACACACACAGTATTTGCCCAGTTTCGCACATATACACCGTATGACTGACCTGCTGGCGTAATGGACAGTGACCCTGCCTTCCACTCCGGAGTTCCTGAGTTCGATTCCCGACTTCAGTTCGGGTGTATTATCTATATGTACATATATATTTATATATTTGTACAAAATAAATAATTGTGTATAATACACGTCTGTTACCTATAACACAGGTTTTAAGTTGTCTACCTTAAGTACAGACGTCCGCGTGTCATATAGTACTGTGTATATTTATTATTTACATTTATCTATTTATATTAACTGTTTTTCTATAAACAAGTAATAAGCTTTAAAAAAAAACAAAAAACGTTTTAATATATTTTTCAATCTCATCTAATGAATCCGCCTCATTATATGAACTGTACCCTCATTTTTTTCCTAAACTGTTAGGTCAAATAACGAATCATTTGTACAAACAAAAGGCGAGGATCACATATTCAAATGCGTATCCTGATCAAATTTAGCAAGCTTGTAATACGACCTTAACTGCAGAGTGTCAAATTGAGCGGATTTGGTGTCAGAACCAGCGTAGACTAGTACATCGTTGTATTTGTATGTAAAGTTTGCACAAGTGGATCTCTATTCAACTAGCTAGCATCTGATGTTAGGTTAAAGTTTACTTTAGCAAATATTTACTCACCGATTACTGTGGAAAACTTCACTGCAGAAAGTTCGCAGTTGAATTACTGGGCTTTGAGATACTTCTATATTCTATTCTAGAAGTTCTCCAAATGTACGCGGGCGAATTTGATGCCGATCACGGAAAGCGTGTGCTAAGAATTTCTAGTATCGCATAACATCTCAGACTTGAGAGAGGGAGAGGGCGGAGGGGCGGGAGAGAGTGAGTGATAGATAGATGGGAGAGAGAGAGATAAGAGACAGAGACACACACACAGAGACACCCAGAGTGAGAGAAAGAGAGCAAGGGAGACTAGCAAGCTGAAGTGTCAATGGTCTGGTCACATTAGTCGAACGTCTGCTGGAATATGGACTAGGAAAGATTTTGAGCGAAGACCACATATTGGCAAACGGAATACCGGACTCTCTGCTACCAGATGGAGTGATAACGTACGAAAAGTAGCGGTTAAAAAATGGCTGAGAGTAGCGGAAGATCGATCCAAATGTCGCGCCTAAGAAGAGGCCTAGCTAGCAGTCCAACAGTGGAGTCATATTGACTGATATGATGATGATGATGATGACAACATCTCTTTGGAACTTGTTGACAGCCTGAGATTGTTAATACAAAATTTGCATCGTCGTACTTATACAGAGCATATTCACTTCTCAATGTCCAGGCAACGCGTGTGCGAACCTCTGTTAGTGCAGTCACAGGCAGGCGGTTAACCTGAGTGACTACCAAGTCACAACGCACACCTGCTCGTTTCTCCCTTGTCATATAAAGTACCATTGTTCACGTGACTAAGTATTGGGGCAGCACGATCTGATTTGCTGTCGCTCGAGAAGAAGGACGATCTCAAAGTTGACGTATCTTTCGCAACAATTTATATTGTTCACGGTAAAATTCATAGCAATTTTCGTTTCACTTTCGAACTTATATAAGTTTTTAGTCACGGATTGCGGTGAATTTTGTTTGATATATGGTTCGCCGCAGACAGTGTCGAAATTATATCGAAATCGAACGAAGTAACCTGCAAAGGTCAAGGTTGGAACGTGAGTTGGTGAAAATGATAAATAACGCAAAATAGTGAGTGCTATTTCAAACTCTGACGCGTTTCGTTCTTTGTTTTCATGTATAGGGAGAAAGGTTGACGTTATCGAGGCGATGTATGTAGTATTGATATATTTAAACTTTACTAATGGACCCGGCAGATGTCTTGCCCGATTTATGGTCAGACGAAAGGTAAGGTACGAACACCACCTATTGTTGTTAAGTATTTCGAAGGTACGACCAATTCTGCATGTTTTAGTATTTTTTAAATATTCTTCTGAGTTTCTCTTTCTTTCTTTTTTCTTAAACTTTCCCAGAAATATTGCGATTAAAAAAAACCGACAGGAGTCAAATAGGCTCAATCTTTTTTGATTTATAGCGATAAACGAATAACCTAACCTAACCAACGACGGAAGCGCCACCAACCGGGTTCAATTGTCTTTCCACACCATCTTTATACCCCTTGGAAATTACATACAAAATTTCATCCTAGTGAGTCTAGCGGTTTTGGGGAGTAGGATTTCAAAGACCTGTACGATTGATTTTTAGAAAGAAGATATTATAAGTATAGTATATGTATAGAGTGTCAGTTACTCGATTGTGGAGAAGGCAGACTAAAAACCGTAAGATACACAGGTTCAATCCACTCCTAGTATAATAAAGGTATGTATTACCGTTCCAACTTCTAGGACTACTATGTTTTTCCTATTATTAAAAGAATAAACGTTATTTTTTTTAATTCCAACTATGCTTCTACTTTGACTGGCCTGTTGGCGCTGTGGGCAGTGACCCTGCCTTCCGCTCCGAGGTTCGTGAGTTCGATTCCCGTTTCGAGTATGGGTGCATTATATATATGTATGTATTTATATATTCCTACAAAAAAAAATATTTGTGTAAAACAGGCGTCCGTTACTTATAACACAGGCATTAAGTTGTCTACCTCAAGAACAGACGTCCGTCTGTCATATAGTCCTGTATATATTTATTCTATTTACGTTTTTAGTGCGCTTTGTTCGATGTTTTAATAATTCTTAATTCTGTCCCATACCTTAGTATGTAAAATATCAATATTTTTATGTTATTATATTTTAATCTAAGCTTTTTATCATATATTTTTATTGGGTATCTTATTGCAAAGGAAATAAAGGTTTATTATATACAAAATAGAGATTATGGACATTTAATTTTATTTATATGCATACACGTATATAAACAATTCGTCAGGTCATGAGTTCAACGCACGGTTATTCCCATGATTGGAAAGGCAAAGGTCTACATCACAAGGCCATTTCCTCATACCTTTTATCGGATTACTATATACTTTTTAATTAGGTGCACGCGATGATTCAGCGGTTAAAATGAGCGGCTTTCAAAAGGCAGGTCAAGAGTTTGCATCCAGGCGCAAATACCTCTAAAATTATTCAATGTTACCTTTTTTTAAAGGATTGTGCGAAGAGTGGACATAGTGATGGCCTAGCGTGATCGGGGCTTAACTTAAAGCTTTTAAATTAAGGTAACGTTAACTTAGTATTTAAGCTCAATAGCTTATAACCAAAACATCATTATGGGTTTTAAAAAGGTATATTATATAATATTAAAAAATGCCTGTAAACGACGCTCACACATAAAGAAATTTGACTTTGACTTTGAGTAACTGAGGAACATTTCGACAATCGAGGACCTCAGAGGTCTCACCACAAACATTTCGAACCATTAGAAGTCGACGAGTCGACTATGAAAATATTTCTGCAAGGCCCACAGCGGACCCTTCTTAGCTTCAATGCGGTTTTTTTTTTAATATGTTACAAGGGGGCAGACGAGCAGGCAGCAGGCACCGAAGTGCCTACCGGCGCCCATGGACATGGGTACAGGCGGCGCAGCGTTACATCACCCGCAGCGGAAATGTTACGGGAAGTGAATGTTTTGTGAGTAAAAAGTGAAATTACTGACCATTATTGACCACGAACGGATGAAAAATTACGACCAGTGCGAATTACCACTATTAGTTTTTTATTAGACCTACTTGTATTTGAATTGTAGGCGTGATTATATTTCAATGGAGAACAAGAGACCGACAGTTAGTTCTTTTCCGGAGCATAGATGTATAGTATACATTTTTGAGACTTATTTTAAAATAACATCCACACGAAATAGCAGGAATTTGCTAGTGGTAGTAGACTGTTATCTGCGCCGTTTTATTTCAAAAAATCATTTAAATCTTTAAAATGCCGTATAATATTATGGCTAGGAAGCAGTCGCTTCCCTTGCTATGACTAGACTTGTCTAACTTTAATCTGAAAACACTATCTTTATGTACCTAATAAGCAAAATAAAATGAGTCTAAACTATTTAGGTAGAATGCAGAGGACCTGTATCTACGGCTCTGAAGTAAATAAAATAAATAAAAAAGCAATATTTAAATGCAAAGAGATGCAAATTAGCCAGTAAACAGTCCGAGTTTATGTAGTTGTTAGCGGTAGGTAATCTATTCATAAATTTAACCGGAAATATACTTGCTTGCTCACTCGTTACCTACAATTTTATTATCAGGGAGAAAATTTTAGCAGATATGTTAATTAAATAATAATTATTAGTACCTAATATTTGTTGCAAATTCCGGCCGTGATAGTTTACTCGGTGATATGAGTTTAGTTTATTGACCTCATTTTGTAATTTTGTCTGACAGTTCTTCACTCTTTGATAATGAACCTAATTTATATGGATATTAGTTATGAATTTAACCGAGCGGGAAAACCAACTTTTAACAAATCAAAAAATAAAATTCGTCAATCAGTTAAGCAAAACATCTTAACAGAAAAAGCCTCTTGGGCCTCTATTGCCCCAAACTTAGGCTTAACTTAGACTTTTTTGGGAAACTTATTTCACTTACGACAAGTAAGCTGTAACAATGAATCACAAAGGTTATGTATTTTTTTAGCTGTGCCTGCGACTTCGTTCGCATAAAATTAGTGATTTTATATAGCCTTCCTCGATAAATAGGTTATGTAACACTGAAAACATTTTTCAAATAGGACCAGTAGGTCCTGAGTTTAGCGCGTTCAAGGAACGGCGCGAGAAAGGAAAGAAACTCTTTAACTTTATATAATTATTAGTATGGATTATTTTATTTAATACATTTCCATAAATCATACTTATCGTAACATATAAGTTATACATATAGCACTATCAACGAATAGATAATAATCTATTCGCTGACTGTAACACTACTATTACACGATAATTTTATTGCTTTTGTCGCATGTCGTAACTAATCCGGTCTATCATAGGTATGCGAAGGCGAAAATGATTTCCGCCACGCTTGCATTCTGTTCGGGTCTGTTTGTCATCGGGTTAATGATTCCAAAATATGTGTAAAAACGTTAATCGTGGCTTGGTAATTGCCTGTTTACGGGCATTCAGGCCGTAAAACTGGGTGCACGATGATTACGTTACGTTGCTGATATATAAGAATGAGTAGGGCTACCACCTTTATGAACAAAAACGAGAACAATGGTTTTTAATGAATTTAAAAACATACGTTTTAATCACCGAAGCCTTACTGCAAGTATGTATGAGTAATAGTAATTTTGTGAATATATATTGTGTAACACCTGAGTACACGTTTTAAAGAAGGCTCAATTTCATATCAGTTACTTATATTTGATGGAGGAGGCCAACGTTCCGTAGTAACCCAGGCTGAAATGATGATGATGACTTATAATAGTACCCTTATACCTTGGGCTAAATTAACCACTCCACATTGAGTCATTTTCCTTCATATGTTCGCTCGATTGTTTTTATTCATGTATAAAACACACTATTATCTATCTTTTGGTCTCTGCTACATCACAATCGATAATATGTCCGACAAAGTTAAGAGATGTGGCGACCCTACTTATAGGTGTTAAAACGACTTGTTTTTAATGCATTTTATGCTCTTTCGCATAATTTACAGCGTGTACCCTCATTATGTCATTACCTTCGATTTTATTTAACAGTCCATTACGATACGAGATCAGCCGTCCGGTTTTATTCGGTCGATTCAGTAATCGATTAATATTGTTTGTCAACTAAAGAAACGCTTTCAAAAGTTCCGAATTCGGTTTTGATTCAAGGATTTTTTTAAATATTATACTAGAATTGTGATTCGGGTAACCTTATGTCGGTTTAACAGCTTAAAAAGCATTACTAAATAAATTTTATAATATCTTAAATGAATGACATTTTTAAATGTGATAAATGATAAAAATATATAAAGTTGAATTGAATGTTGAATTTTAAGTAATTTCCATTTGATAACGCCAGTAATATTTCCGGAAGCAGCCATAGGTATCAGTTAAAACATTGTAAAAGCTTTTGGTGGGAGTCGCCAGCTCTATAATCTAGGCAGGACGGGTTTAAATCCAGCTCCTATTGCATATCAGTCTATCTTTCTGCCGTTGAATTATTAAGGCATCTTGTCAAGCAAATTTGTAAAGCGCACATCATTAGGTGAAGTCGAGACAATTGATTGTGTTCGCGGCTAAAGTGTCACGTGTTCGCAGCGGTACTCTCGTGATGGCGTCACGCGTATGTCTACCACGTGCTTCGATGTATACTGAATGCGGTATTGTTCGGAGACTCATAATCAAATACTAAGCGTATTTCTTAGATCACGCCTTAGCATTGTTATGATAATTTGTAGTTCTGTTCATCCTGAGAGCCAGTATCGACGCTTGCTAAACTAAACTTGCTATGCTAAACTTTTTTTAGATGAAATAGTTTTTAGTGTCGGACTGATTAACCGCCAGGTGCAGGCTAACGACCTCATAAATTCTTATACAACTTTTGGTGATGAATTGGTGTAGTGTATTTGACCGCCAGTTTTATATTCTGAAAAGTAAACTGCAACATCGCGACTACAGTTATTATCTAATTAGTTTGTCCACTTGTTTTTAAAGGCTCTTAAATTAATTATCATCAGCCTTTAAATACATGTAAATCTATTGTGGGAACCGTATCTCACAGTAAACTAGCACTGGTTGCACCAAGTATACGAGAATTCAAATGCGTAATGTTGTTTTAGGCGCCGCTCGGGTCAGAGTTCTCTGCCTGGCACAAATTCTCAAATAACATTCGACATCCTTCACCCCTCGAAAAGGTCTTATAATTTTGAACAACCTCAATACGCTCTTGGCACGTGCACCAGTGAGCCGAATGCAATCTCTTAAATCATAAAATATTACTTCGAGCGACGAGATACCATCAAAATGGGTCCATAAAATGGATCTCTTAGCGATTACGCGTCTGAGCATTTAGATACCAGTTTTACACCAATCCATTTGGTTTCCATTGAGTTTACTTTCTGTAACGTACCGATAAGAAAAGAAAACAAGTGACGGCAAATAATAATTGTATTATATATTTATTAATTTGAGTCGTTATGATATAATTAATATTATAAGATTAAATTCGACATTAAAAAAAATCCCCGATACTCCACTCGGTATGTTCGTTGAATTCAGTAAATTAATTCCACGCCACGCCATTAGCTTTTTCATTTGATACCCCACTCGTATATATTCGTTTCCTATCGTTTATTTGAGTTTCCCACTTTCACCCCCCACAACTTTTAAACGGCTCAATTGATTTTCATCAAACATGTCTAAGAACACTCGTATATAAGTCACCTTTAACACAAAAAGAACCTAAATTGAATTCGCTTTATCTCTTCGGGAGCTATGATGCCACAGACAGACATACACGTCTAACTTGTAACACCGCTCTTTTGCGTTGGGAGTGATAAAGAGGAAAAACTTGGTTATTTACTTGCATTGAATTTTTGGAAATTAATGGACCGATTTTAAAAATTATTTTACCTTTAGAATCTCACATTATCACTGATAAATATAGGCGATAGAATATTTTCAAGAAAGTTAGGAATCTTAGGCCTGCTAGTCCATACGTATTTTTTTTACATCCAACTGAATAAAATTGCTTTAATAATTGTGTACAAAAACTAAAGAAGTTTATGAATTCAGAAAATCAACAAAGGCCAATTAAAAGTTAAACATTCTTAAATCTCTGGCGGTTATCTAACAAGCGTTGTGACTTTTAATTATTTTTGCAATAAAATTATAACGAATAGAATAATAGGCGCTGAAGCAAAAAGTTGTTCTCTATCGTCAAGCAACTATACGAACACACGCCATATAAGTGAACTCATAATTTTCCGCTGATAGTTTTTTTAAACGACCTCATATCATTATTGATATATGGTCGTAAATAGATAGCCGTAAAACTCGGTCTGGATATGAAGACTTTTCTGGGAAATTGGACAAATTATTGCCAATTGCATTTTTAAAAGAAAAACTGGTGTGATAGAGGGATCTTAAACTTATATTTTTGAGGTTTTATTACATGAAAACTTACTATTTACGTACATACTACGGTACGAGTAAGTAAGTCAGGAGTACTTATTCCCAAGAATGAATAAAAAAAGAGTGTTTAATCGTGCTTTCTGCGTATTATCTTCTTTTCAGAATTTTTGTTTTTTGGTTTTTAACTCTAAACAATTCTAAATACATAAAGGCAAAATCAAAATCTGTCCTATATTACCAAAAACACCCTTAATTTGGTGCCGCTCAAATTTTGTGCGCTTACAAAAAGAATTTGTTGTGGTCGTCGACATTTTAAATATAAATTGCAAACGAATATTCTTTAAAATACCGAGGTATGAACATAAGAAGCAAATATCTTAGCTAATAAGAGTAGCGACTTGTTTAATGTAGTTCTTGATTATGCCCATCGTATATCATAAATTAAAATGACGCCGCGACATTTTGATGAGTAATTGTGCAAGCGAGCAGACGATAATGTAACAAAAAACAAACTAGACTTTAAAGTGACTGTGATCTTTAAATCGGACTGAATAAAGACAATTATCCAATAAATCTCTCAATAAAATTACGTCTATTTCGTCTTCAAACAAATGCAAAATATCTTTATTTAGACTCTAAATTATATTCATAAAAAGAAGGACTGAAAGAGGAACAACATTCTTAGTAAAGAAATACCACATAGAATCTATGGGGTCAGGTAATAAGAGGACAATGACGCCAGAAACTCTTCTACTATACCAATATGATATACATATCGTCGTGTAGCAAAAGAAGATAGAGTCGCAAAGTTAAGAATCAAGTTGATAGCAAACCACATAATGTGTCAACACATGTATGTACCTTAACATAAAACCTCAGTAATTGTAAAACTCCCGCAAATTATGATCTTAAAAGGTGTCCATATATTCATGTTTTATATAAACCAACTAGATATATATTGTCTACGCCGTTAGGTAATTCGCAAACTTCTCTTTCACAGCCCCTATCTATTAATAGTTATTATATTTATCTTTATCTGATTACATACATAACAAAAATGAAATATCCAACCTAATTTTATGTATTATTTTCAAAAGAATACCTTTATACAGAAATACGCACACAGCATATGAAAAAAGTCCACCTTAATACAACGTCCTCTAAATAAATGGTAGCTCGGAGAGCAAGAACTAAGACATTTGAATGTTGAAATGGTCATTTTATTTATTTTTAATGCCTCGCTTTACGATTTATTGTGCGCTATTCATGAGTTATTTTCATGTTAAAAGAATCCCGTCCCTTTTGAGCACAACTAACTCAGTAATGACAGTGTCATTCCAAAGGACACAGTGTGTGTTTTTAGTACATTGGACATATAAATAAATCTAAAATACCTTTAAATTACATTTCCTAGACCTTTCGTCATTTTCACCGAAAAAGGTTGTTATGAAAAAGGATATTTTAAGATTATTTGACCACTGAACATTGAGCTCTGCCTTTAATATTCATAATTACAAATTCCGACCTTATCTAAGGTTGATAGAAATTATTACGCTCATTCGCCTACTCACGCGATGTTAAATTATATACAATCAGATGCGCTTGCAATATTGATTTGCAACTAATGCATCCTGACATTCTGCCCAGATTAGAACAGCTATTTGAGGACTTTCTAGGAATGCTTACACTTCCTTACTTGAGGCCATTGACATTTGCGAAGCTGACGAGTGTAGACATTACTATATTATAGAAGTAACTGTCTACACTCGACCTTGTTCTTGATCGCTGAGATCGCTTATCTGAAATGCAAATGTATTTATGAAAAAAGGTCGAAGGGAAGATGGTTTCAAAAACACAAAATGTACTGATATTCATATTATCAAAATAAATTTTGGTTTCGAAAACTAGGATTGATGTTGTCTAGTGTAAAAAAAAAACAGGAAAATCTTACTAAATATGCAAATTATAGAAAATAACAAAACGCTTCGAATAATAACCACCTTATTTACAATTATTACGGTATACTTGTTTGTCTATATGTATCATAGCAACCGCCGCCGACACGTATATATGTGACAGCATGCATTATTAAGTTCACCCTGTGTTTACTTTGATGTTAAAGAACCTTATAATTACAGGGTATTATACAAATTACCACCCTCCTCCAGAATACTGAAGTGGATTTAAGCCATTACGAGCCCTTTATGACAGGTTTTGAAAATAACGGAGGTTTTTGTTGTATAGGTAGATATGGAACATGTACACATCTGTTTTCATTATAACTCGGACAAAGGACCTTAATACAAAACACTGATGTCTTGGTATTGCAACATTAAGGCGTCGCTCCTTCTCTCCGACTCCAAGGAGCGACATATAAACAAAAATATAAAACTGAGTTTTACGTCGATTTTGATCATATTAATATTCTTTTAGAATATTTGTAATATACAGGATATCAGATTACAAATATCCCAAATCCACCTTACGAAACCAGATATTTATACGTCACAAACACTTCAATTTTATTTATACAAAAATATAAGCGAAATATTGTCTAGCCCGATTTACTATCAGACGAAATTTCCAATATTAACGCCATCTATTGGAAGTATTTCAAAGTTGCAACAAACTCTGTATTTTTCTATATTTTTGAAATATTCCGTTGAGATTTTCATTCCTTCTTTTCTTTAAATCCCTCTCTGATAAAATGTTAATAAAGAAAAGCAGAGAAGAGTCAAGTAAGCCTAGCTATTCTTAGTTATAGCGAGAAACATACCTAAATTGGGGTATATTCCGACAGCAGCGCCACCTAGCGGGTACAATTGTTTTTTCAAATCATCTATGACTCCCTTGGAAATTTTGTCCAAATCGGGTCAGCGGCTTAGGAGGAATAAGATGACAAAGGTTTGTACAGTCGGGTTAATGTTGGATTAAGATAAAATTTAGATGCAAAAGTTTAAAATTTTGATCTGTTCGATCATTAAAATCTTACATGATCTGAGCCAATTCGGCTACAAGCATGGCGCTACCTCTAATTAAACTGTTGACTCCACATGGTAATAACCTCAACAGCATGTTAATTACTCATTTATGACCTTACATAAATTACCATCATGTGGGATAGTTACATCAAAACACACATTCGTGAAAGAAGTATAGACTTCGGCCACAGGTTGGACGGAGTAAGGAAAACATGTCTAGATTCACAAATAACTCCAACCTGAGCTGTTTATGCGGTGCAATTCAAACGATGTCCCATTTTTAATCGTGTCCTGCGTGCCCTAACACCTGCACGCACGAGGATTTATTAGCCGCCTCCGACGAGGCAGTTAATGTAACGTTCTCAGCTGCGACCATATAGTGTTTACCATCAAAACGCTAAGAAGAAGGAAGAAGTATTATTAAAGCTTTTGTATAAGTGCTCTAAAAATGTCCACACCAATCCGCTCATGTCGTATCTTTTATATATTATCGTCCTTCAAGTAAAGGCACCAAAAACATTTCCCGTGCTTGACAAACTATCTTGAGAAAATAGTCCAAATCTTGACAAATAGTGTAGGATTATTTCGAGTGAGTTAATATGATTTATGATCGAGGCAGGCGTGCGTATAAGTCCTAAGTCATCAATAACTGTCACACTACTAATCTTCAGGCTATACAGAACTATTGTATTACCGTAGCATTGAGATAAACACACTTAGGATCACCAGTGATATGACATCTATCATCCTACTGTAGTATAAAATAAAGTTGCTTTTCGTCTTTCTATCTCTAGTTCTTTGAAACTAGGTTTTTAATTACAAGTGGCGAACGAACATGCTGTTTACGTAAGTAATCACTTAATTAAACCGCCGCCAATGGATATCTGCATAACCAAAAGGCTCGCCGATACGCTGCCGGCCTTTAAAGAAGGGTTTAGGCTACCGGGAACTCTCACAAACCGAACGAAACGCGACACCAATAGCATCACTAGACGTGACAGCATTGTCGCCACTTCTCGACCCGCCCTTATGCAAGTTAGAGGTACTGGTATACGGACGTGCCGGCCAAATTCGGCTGCATCCCAAAAGGACTTCAAACGTGGCGCTATCGCATCGGATTTTAATGAAATGAAATGAAAATTTATTTGAAATGAAATGAAATTTTAATGCGGTTTTTATCGATAAGCGGAGTGATTCAAGATGAAGGTTGATATTTATAATAAATCTATACTAATGTATAAAGCTGAAGAGTTTGCTTCAACTAATTTGAGGCCGATTAGAAAAATTCTTTCAGTGTTAGATGGCCCATTTATCAATGAAACATATCATCACGTAAAAAATTTTCATGTAATTTTACGCAAGCGAAGTTGCGGGTAACAACTAGTGCATAATATCTATATTGCACCAGTGCGAAGCCGGGACTCAATAGTGTTTCATGTAAATATGCTTTAGTGCAAAGCTGTAGCATACAGCTGTTTGACCATAATATTTGCATTTCGTACACATTATAATAATAATACTAAGTATAGTCAACCAAGAAATTTGTTTGTCACGCTAAGGTCGAGTGTCGTTTGCACGTCAATTAGTTAGAAGGCTCATTTTTGCGTGTTATGCATTACGTTAATTAGTAACAATAACCCTTAGCAAAATTTTCTTTAAGTAGGAACTGGTAAAGCACTTTCTTGGTCGACCATACATACATATGTAATATAATTATTAAACTAACACCTAGGTACTAGTATTTAATTAAACTCTTCTAAAGTGTCCGAAGGTTAATCTAAAAGAACTAGAAGAATAACAGAAACAGGTCACACAACTAGTAACCAGATATTGTTTACATGATACAAACTTTAATAGAAAATTCATTGCCTCAAGAACAATAGACCTCGTTTTCTTTACTTAACACACAAGAAAGACACTTCTTTGTATTGTGTTATTTAAAAGTATCGAAACAACAATGCCTGACGTCATCAGATGTATAAGAAATATAAATGTTGTTATACAACAAAGTCAAAGATAAAATAGTCTATATACGTATATATGTTTTTCTTTTGAAAAGATAATTGCTTGACCAAGATCTTTTTTTAAATGATTATTAAGGAAGACATTTGATGAAGAAACGGTTAGGCCTAGGTTAGAGTATTCCAGCCTATTTAATATTTTCTTATAAAAATGGGTTTGCTTAAGTTGATCAGCAAACGGATGTAAAAAAGGGTTGTAAATATAGGATTTGAAAATACCAAAAATAATGAGGTTTCTATACATGCATTATGGCAAACCAATATTGTAGGTTAAACGAATATTGTATCTCGCCCATTAGGTTTACCATGCTATTTAAGTTGACAGGATTATCCGCCGTAAAAACAGGGGGTACATCGACACTTTCAATATTACTATACTAGCAAAAAGCTGAGCTTTGTGAGGGTTCGCGAATTTTTTGACAAATATGAAGTTAAATTTGTACGTCAAAGCACAAATCTACAGGCCTGATAGTTTTCAGTAAAATGTACCACAAAATTGCTCAGGTTGTGAAATACTGTTAGGGCTCGCTTCGTTCACTTAATTATTATTAGAATTCCTCTGGCGCAGCGACTTATAGTGAGCCTTCATGTACTGACACAAGAGAAGCCATCAGCTCCCATCCCGCGCCACCTCTAGTCCGTCTTTAACCGGAAGATAGAGCAGGTGAGACTCTACGGCATTTAAATAATTAATAGAATCAGGCGTTACTTTGCGGAAAGCAGAATGCAGACCAAGCCTTTCGCCTTGCTAAAAGAATTTGGGTTGCAAAATTTGATGTTGTTACTGAAAACAGGTAAGATTGGTAAACATTTAAAGCTAAATGATTTAAACATTTTTAAGGTATTTTTAAAAAGAAAATATTTGATTAACCGTTTACCATATTTTAATATATTTAGAATTTATTTATTAAGTTTTTTGTTAGACATTATTATTAAACTGTTGTTTTTGTTTTCCACCAAGTCTATATCCGCTACCTTTACAGTGATCATATCTCCGGGCTTTTTGGCGGAAAAGTCGGCAATGCTCTCTACAGACGGAAGCACCACCGTGCGTTCTTCTTCCGATTCTATTTCATTGGGTATCTCCCCGTCATCCGTCAGGGTGATGATGCCGCTTTGCGCTTCGAGAGGAACAGTCACCTGAATTTGTTCGCGGGTATGCGTAATAAACTCTTCGCTGCTTACTCTGTTAATAGGCTCGGAGTTGTCTGAGTTTACGAGTTGTTGCCGGATGTCTTTTAAAACTTTGTGACATATAACGTTAACATACAATATGTATGAATAGTTTCTTTTTTCTATTGTTGGAAAGAATTCTTCGTATACAATTAGTAAGAAATAGAGAACTGTATCATTTGTTGAACTTTAACATTATTTCAGGCACATATATCCCGAAAAGTTTTAATATAAATTGCCTTAAAGCCAGGTTTTTGACCATAGATTCAAATCTAGGCCCTTGAAAATAACATGTCTACAAGTTTGTTTGTTTGTTGGGTTTAAAGTCACTTTATGCTGCTATAGCTAATCGGACGATGCTACAGTGGGATTTCTAAATTTTGCCTATCCAGGTATAATTAGGAAGGGGTCTTTAACAAATACCTGACATTTCACAGGTTCGGTACCCCCATTTTACGTCCCAACCAAGGATTTTTTACTCAGATTAGATGAAATTTTATTTTTAATATTTAGTGTCTCATTACCGTATCTTCATAGAACTTTTTTTACGCACTGTAAATCTTCATAGATACCCGACACCTGGGGAGGAAGGAGATCGGGTTACGTGAGATTGCACTCACTAAAAACCCTTGCATTGGCCGCCATCAACACGGAACCGGAAAGGCTGCGGAATCGCTTTTGCATGTGCATCCACTCCCCCTCCCCTGCGTTGCTGATTAATTACACGACACAAAATACTTTGCCCAAGGTTTATTTCATTAAAAATAGTTTCCGACCTCAAAAAATACTAAACACACAGCGTGTTGTTTGCAATTAAACAATTCATAAACATTACTAGCCATGAGAGTATTTATAGTGAAGAACCCTCTCAATTAAAAAAAAAACTTTATGTTATTTTATATTCATTACAGAAGAGTTAAGTATATTAAAGAACAATAAATACGAGTGCGCAGATCTAGACAATTACCGATAACGTAGATAATGTTCTTTATACGTCTCTTAAAGAAAACCGGCGGAATATAATAAAAGCGTAATCGTGTAAATTGATACAAAATTATACTGATATTTAAATACGTGCACTTGGAAAGTACCTAATGGAAATAAAAGTGTCCATTGTGTAAAAATCAAGGTCAATTTTTTGTTCTACAATCTATTTAAATGACGTTCTTATCTTGCTCCTATGTGAGCTAACTGAATTAAGGTTAAGTGAGTTCAATAAGTCCCAGTCAATTTTAGCCTATAGTCTGGTGCAACAGGGAAGCAAGTCCAAGTTTGTAACCTGTTGTTCCTATGTTTTTTAATGTGCAAATTGTGTAAGCATTCTTAAATCAAATTTTTATTTAACATAAACATAAGTAATAAAGATTTCAAGCCACTAACCTTATATTAATTTTTTTTTTAATTTATGTTTATATTTATAATATCGTCAAAATACATTCTGGTTTTATTGAATTAGGTATTTATCTGCACACATCTGAAATGGCAAAGATGTCAAATAGTTTTGGCTGGTGATATATGGTCAAAGCTTTATTGCCTGAATAGTACCGACAACATGTTTGGCAAATTTTAGAAGAAATTGTATTATTGGGGAAATCAGAAATTCTGTCTTTGATACGATGTAGATTTGAGACAATATGATCAAAACCTGATCTATATCGTTTCCTGCCGCAGTGTGGCCCTTAAGTCACTAACTTATCTCTTACCTTGTGTTGATAATTGTATAATGCCTGGCCAATGGATTCAGTCGTTCCACTTCGTTCGTTAACTGGTTTCATCATGATTTGCACTGTTCTAATCAGATTTTTCCCTCAAGAATAGTCCCGATTTACAATGCTTGGACACAGTTATGGTTTGAAAGTCAATGCAATTTTCGTAATAAATTGGCTATTGGTTTGAGTATTTATTAAGAAAACTAGATATTTTATTTACATAAACCGACTAAGTATTTATTAAATCTGAGCGGTATCTATGATCTTGCTGGAACGGAAACCAAGCCTCATGAGAAATCCGCTAATTAGGAAGGCAGGTCGGTGTAATCTATTTCTATCCAAAATGCAAATTTTTTTTTCTCGTTTCTTCCGATTGTCGATTCACAGCAACTTAGGAATCGAATTAGGTTGGCTCGGTACAGAGGGAGCACTACTGCTCGCCGCTGATAATGAGGTCCTCGCCAGGCCAGCCCCTCCAGCACGGAGGGCACCTCTACTTAGACTCACTACAGACGCTAGTGCGGGCCGCGTGTACAATGGAGTATCGGATTGGTTGTACCAAGGTTTGTTTAAAGAATCGGTAACTTTTAATCTGAATTACAATCACTGGCTCTAAAGATATGTAGAATATATTATTCTCAATACTGTGAATTCTGTCGACAATGGACAAACATATACGAATCATTCGGTGATTGTTATGCCTTTTTTATTAGGCTATTCGTGTGCATATTTTTTTGGGCGCTTCCTGAAAGATTAGACTGTCTTTAAGTTTTTCTACATAGAATAGGAATATGGATAAGTCCAGAATAAAAGTACAAAGTAAAGAAAGTGGCGAATTATGATTTCAATTGGATTCCCAGTGGAAGCTCTAATAGTTGAATTTTTCTCCTTGGTCTGTCTAGTCTTAATTTTTATTTAAATATTCTAAACTGTATGCTTAGTACGACAAATTTCCATCTGACTTCTAAAAGTTACCATATATTTAGCATCTCTTCTGTCGTGGCAAAATGAAGGCATGATCCAAACTATGAATAACACTGGCTACATTTGTGGTTTTGAAAGTGAACCCTTTTCTCCATGCCAAGTGGGGCATAGGTGTTAATATCCTCATCGTTGTTTACCATCGAGTTACATGAATTTTTATAAAAATATGTAATTTATTAGACAAATACGCAGCAGTTGTTATATCCTAATAAATTATTATATATGGTTAATTTCAATAATAAACAATTATTTTGTAAAAGCACAGAGTTAAACATTTAAAAATGTACCTAAGTATTTTCATTTGTAATATTTACAAAAAAAATAGTAAGTACTAAATAAAATTATCAATTCGACAAAGTTTTGCTTCAGATGGGTATAGCCAGACCCTCTGAGTCCCCGTGGTCGTCACCACTCCACTTGGCGCCAAATAAAGACAACAGACAGACAGGTACCCGATCCGCCATATACATGATTTTGCGCACACAATTGCCGATTGCAAGGTTTAGTACTGCTATCGATAGGATAGTACTGCTATCGACCTCGTAAAGGTGTACCACCAGATACCTGTTGCCGCAGAAGACGTACCAAAAACTGCTGAGAAGTGAATAACGCCCATATGAGCCCAGATTCTGGAAAAAAAAACCACAACAGAATTTAGAGGAAAAAACAGATAAACTGGAAATGGGTAGGAAAGATTCAATTTCTACTGTGGGAAGGATTTGACTTTGAACTGAGAAAATAAACAAACAAAATCACAGCTCCAAAGAAGAGTCTGTTACATCTGGGAATAAAGATCTAATATCAGATTTATTTTGTTTAAAGGGTGCTTGTGTGTGTGTGTGTGTTTCTTCTTTGTGAGAAGGTGTTAGTTTTCGATAATGCTGATTATGTATTTTAACAGAATTCTTTGGTATTGGATTGATTGTGTTAAATCGGAAAAGCTAGAATAAATCGATGCACGTGCAAGAGATCTTAAAATCGATTGTACATTTATATAAAAAAAGGATCTGTAGATTGAACATTAAATTAAAAAAATTGTACATGGATCACTTATCCCATTATGTTTTGTGATAAATCATTTTTGGTGTGGCTGTCGCACTTTACTAAATAGAAGTAATTAAGTTTTTTCGCGCTATATATTGTGGTACTCGACCTATTTCCGCTCTTTTACGATCCCGATTCAGGCCACGGAAGAAAACATTTAGCACTGTCGCTTTATCTTTTTCACGAGCGTTTAAAGTATTTTAACTCATCTTTGATGTACATACATATTTATCCTAGTCTTGCGTATTCGTACGATCAGTTTTGGTGATGGTTTGGCTTAATTTGTAAATCAATAGTAATTTTTTGGACATTTTAAGTTAAAATTTTAACGATTGTGTTATAGCGTTCTAACACTTTAGTGAGTTTGAGAATGTTGTTAATTACCTATATAGCCAAGTGCGTATGACAAATGACTTATCTACAATTTGTAAACCAATTCAAACAGAAATATATTTTTTGTATATAACTTGTATTAGAATAGCTAAATTCAGTTATTTTGTTAATTTTTTAAGGATTTTAATTTGTTGTGCTGAATCCTAATTACTTTTTTAAAAGTAGCCTATACTATTCCTTGTGACATTAGTGCTCTGTCATTAAAAGTCTCATTAACATCATCTCAGTCGTTTCAGACTACCCGGAACAAACAGACAGATAAACAAAACTATATTATAACTTTTCTTTTATTATTGGTATCGTATATGTAGTCATATAAAATTACAAAAAAAAATCAATATTATTTAAAAGTATAGATCAGTTATTTTTTAATTAAATTACATATTACGAGGGATTAACAAGGTCGTTAATTTGGTAAATATAAAAATCGAGTTAACTCGAATCGAGTTATATATCGAGTTGGCACATCTATATGCCTAGCCTAAACATGACATTATGTCTTTTTAGTTTTTTCTTTGATTTTATAGCCATATACGTATATTATGGAGATTAGAGTATAAGGAGGTCCATTTCAGTGTATTAAAGTGTCCATCGAAATCCGCAAACTAGAGGAGGTCCACATTAGAAGGAGGAAGAATTTCAAAGGTTATTATTTGTCAATTCATTGCTACATTCATACCATACTGCGCCCTTCTGGAAGATTATTGATCAATTGATTCTACACCAGCGCTATTTTGGTGAATCTTTGAACGATAAATTGCTGTTAACAAATAGCCACTTTTTCAACTAGCTCCTCAAAGAAGATGATCCTCCTTATATTCTAATTTCCATACTACATATTTTTGACAAGTGCGCGGTTACGGTGTACAAGTTATTAACGGGCGCCACATACAACCCTAAATATTTTAACACTGGCTTGATAACTGAGTGTGGCGTAGGGCACAGTTCAAAGTTCCACTCCGCGAGTTTAACAGTTAAATATTGTTTTATTTTCTTTGTAATTTGATAAGCGAAATAAAATTGGATGGTGTAGTATTAGGATCTGAATGATATTACGATTTTTTTTTATTCAATAGTAAGTTTGAAATTGACGTAATGTATCCACATTCAACAAATAAGGGATTTTTTTTGCTTCCAATATTGATTTACTGGCATTACGTTAATTTTACAAAAATGTTGATCATGGCAAAAAAGAATGTATCGATATTTCTAACATTCTTAATTTTTTAACTATGGAAATCAGCTGTCACTTGTCAACGTCAAATGTCAAACCATTCTTTTTTACCTGTGATGTCTAAGAAGACGTGTGCTTTTACAGGCCGTTCTTTCTGAAATTCTGAATGTTTAGTTAAAATGGCAGATTCGGAGGTAATTTTTAAACAGTTCTGAACTTATTTACGCCCTTGTGTTGTTATTTATCTTAAGTATTTGTCCATTGTCAGGTCTTGAAGACATTAAAGGATATTCCATTTAAAATTCAGACCGCAAGTTTAAAAGGCAGACGTGAAGTTATTGAAGAAATTCAGAATGTTTTATCAACTCCAGGTTAGTGAGCAGCCGAAAAATAAACAGCCAGAAATAAAAAAATCAAAATAATCTAATCTTGGGCCTGGAATATTGCATTGATCTTTGGTACCTTCTTAGTCTTCTTTACACGATATGTGCTGGGTCCCCGGCATACGATATTTTTTTAAATAGAATACAGGAAAATGATATCTGTTCAAATTTCTATTAATAAGATAACAAAAATTCATCAGGACTAGGATACTAACAAAGAATATCTATATCTTGTCATTTATACTTACTCTAGATAAACTAAAGAAACATTGTATAAAACCCAAAAAACAATATGGTAAATGAAATAATAGGCTGAAAAGAAATATATTTTTAATTAAACCTACTATAGCATAAAACTGTAAACAGTATAATAAAGAAGGTCATCACAACAAGTTTCTAGTCCTAAAACGGTCATGTAACAAATGTGAAAATTAAATTTATACTAAATTGACATTGATTCATACTTGGTAGCTTAAAATTCTAAAAGCACTTCCATATTGTGTGTCAAATATATCATGTTATTTTAAGAATAAATATTGAAATCTTTCTTATCATATAAAAAATTATCAACAGGTATTACTGAGCCTGCTGTTAGATTTGTTTGCCGTGTGTTGTTACTGACACTTAACCGGTACAGGGACTCAACATCTCAGTCTTATGTTAAAGGCTTGCTAGCCTACCTTTCTTCACAACATAGAGAATGGACATTGAAGAGCTTATTGCCTGCTTTGTTAGAAGTGTCTGAGCAGCTAAGGCATACTGCTTCCACGTAAGTACACATTTGTTAAACTATTATCATAATTTTTTTACTCATTAAACCTAAACTTTCTAATATCATATATATACTAGCAGATCCGGTAGATGTTGCCCTGCCCGAATGTGGGCTATTAAATTTCAAAACATAGTGCCCTCTATTGATAGCTTACCCCATCAACTGTTGGCCGCTCTGCTCTCACATTTTAAATCTCTTGTATCTTCTAAGCTATTCATTTTAAAGATATGCTGTAAAGGGCAAATTTGATCTGCATAAAATGTACAACATGTATTTATTAAACTAGCTTCGTAAATGTATCTTTATTTTTGGCTAGATGTAAAAGATAAAAGTGGTTACTGAGGATTAAACTTAGGAGATAAATATGAGCCATTGCTTACATTTTTTAAATCTTTTTACTGTATACAATTCCATACTACATTATTTTAATCTATCTCATAAGGGAGCGAACAATATTATATTATTTTACATGATACAAATCATTAAATCTTCAATTATTTATGCATATAAACCTTCCTCATGAATCACTCTTGTCTATTGGTGAAACATTATGATAATCTGTTCCGCTGCGCGCCGAGGTTCCAACTGGTCACCGCGCCCCGCGGGTCGAGCCCGAAGATGGCGTACTCGCGCACCGCGGAGGTCAGGTTCGCCGGCTCGGTGTGGTCCGCACCCCCGGATCCCGGATCAGGCATGCTCTTCACTCTCCCGCAGGCACCGTGGACGGATGCCCCCACCAGGCGCGACGACAGCTTTCGCGCGGAACGCGGTTACCCGGCGACGTCCTGGCACAAACATAGTAGGTTGCTATGCTAACCACTACACCACAGGTGACCCTACCAAAGTAAGATATTCTCTTAAATTTTATAAAACCCACTAATTTTCAACCTAGCTTTCTTTTCTATTCCGGATAATCTTCCGAAGCATCTGAAAACATAATGGTCTTCTGACCTTTTAAGTTGAATTTAATTGTTTGATTTAACGTCATTTTATGCTGATATGGTTAATCGGATGATGCTATAGTGGGAGTTTCCAATACTTAAATATTTTACGCAATAAAGGTACGAGTAACAATTATTATAACTGTATCGTTTATAATATACAGGCTGTCTATTTAATTTGACGCCATGAGAAAATCTTTGTTGCTATAAGTTTTAAGAAAGAAAGTAATTCTTTATAAGAATCTCTGCTGTAGAAAACAGTAATACTCAGATATGTACATTTGACATTAAATGCAAAGGGTGTCCACAAAGCGACAATCTATGCTAAGAAAATATGCATATGAAACAGTTCTGAAAAATGTTTTATAGAATTGTTTTATAAACATTAGACTATCATATCCATTAACTAAAGAACTAAGTTATTCTTAAAAACATGAATTTTATTAACTTTATAACTTGACTTCGATGAAGAAACACTGTACCTACTTATTTAATAGGATAAAACTGGAAAGTTTTCACACGTCATTTTTATGATCGATTAGGTACTTAAACATTCTCTAGTAGTCGTAACGATGTGTTGAAGAAACTCATTTCTAGAGTTTCAGCAATCGTACTCGATATGATAAATACCAACAATAATCTTAGACTTTTAATCCTTTCTGTGTGCCCTAGTAGTCGGTCGTAACGAAGTGTTGAGGAATCTCATTTCAAAACGGTTTAAGGTAATTTGAATATTTAATGTTATTACGCCACACTCATTCCAGATTTTCAGCAATCGTACTCCAGAGGATTTCATTAATCTTGTTTAAATCAATCCTTCTTCCTCTAGCTTTAATTGAGTTACTGTACTTTTCTATAAAACATTATTTCAGAATCCTTCTATTAAAATCACTATTCACCATTAAGAATGAAGAGACAGCAAAGGTAATCAATGAACGATATTAGTTAGAAGTGAAGTGATTCTGTATGAAATATTTTATTAAAAAAATATTTATTAACCAACGGTTGTGCAAGAAGGTATAGTGTATCCATCTGATTCAAGAGCCTTGAACTCACCAATGTACTCATCTTCATCCACATGCCCATCACTGTTTCGGTCAATATCCTCCAAGGTTTCCTGCATTCAAAATGAGCTAATGAAAATAGATCTGAAATACAGTGCAAACACTACACAAAACCATGTGACACTGTGATGTGAGCAGATGGTATTAGGGTCGTCTTACAGCAGCCACACTGCACACAATAATAGCATTGTTCCTCTCTGATTGTACGTTGCCACATTTTACAACACAGTGGCGCGACAAATACATACTTTATAAGTATCATCATATTTGTATTAAAAGAAAACGAAATTTAGGGTGCATCACTTATTCTTGCTTAGTCATCGGAATAAAGACTAACGAAAAATAGCAGTTAGTGTAAAAGTATGTAAGTATATGTATCAACACACGATCAATTTAATATTCACAAGATTCAGCCAATGCGCCCAATATTGGATTTGAACCCCAGACCTTTAGAATAGCAACTCAGCGCTCTATAAGCTGAACTACCCCGCTCCTAAATTATTGCTCAGTTTACCGCTCCGTAGAAATCAGTTACAGCTATAGTAGTGTCTGGGAGTAAGGCCCCGTGGCGAGAAATGAGTAAGGGACCATAAGGTAGGATTAGGAAAAGGATGGGATCGGGTTCAGACTGCAGAGTCCAGACCCCTGCATTCGGCCGCTGCGCGCATGATGCCGAGAGAGATAAAGGGTTTGAGAGAGTGGAGAGAAAGCAGAAAGAAGGGCTCTCCAAAGTGATCAATGAGGTGAGAACATTGTGTGAGAAAGGAAGTGAGGATGAGACGGGCAAACTCTTTAGGAAGGACATGACAGAAAACCTGAATAGGGTATATGAGTGTGTCAGGAATGTGCCAAATCCTGAATGTTTCAGTTCTGGGATTCACAATTTCATAACACGTTTTTTCTCGGTTCTTGATGGTGAAATTCTTGTAGTAATTGTATTAATTTGTAAACTCAAATACTAAATTCTGAAAACATAGTATAACTTTTTAAATTTCACCATCTCGTGAACAGAAATCGGCGAAAGAAATTTTATTATGAGAGTACGTGCCCTGAAATGAAATAGGATCAAGGTACTATGAATCGAATAAATTTTATACGAGTTCATCGGCTTTTTAAGAGTGGTGCGGAAAATATTTGCTATTACACGGTCTCGCAAGTCAAGTTCATGTTATAGGGTGTAATATTGTTAAATTGTATACTATATATACATTGCAAATGAGATCAACGATGCTGTTATTTAAGATACGTGTCTTGGTATACTAGTCAACCTTAGCCCCAACTTGAGGTTGTTGATACTTTAAATTACTATACCGTTATTTGAGACACGTGTCTCAGTATACAAGCCAGCATTCTGTACTCAAGGTTGAAAGTGATTGAGATACTTGTCTTGGATTAAAGTCACCCTAACCTCCAGGTAAAGGTCGATGATACTGTAAATTAGTATGCCTTAATATAAGATACATGGCTTGTCATATAAGCCAGCATTACCTTCAACTCTAGGTTGAAGATACAGTAGATTGGTATGCTGTAATTTGAGGCACGTACATACATCAGACTTTGCATTTTTGTATGAAGATGGAATTGGTTTTTGTACGGAATTTTTGCCAGTGTATGCAGTGCAGTAAAATATTGCGAAGTTCTATTTGAAAGACTTTTACATTGGAAAAGCACATAAAATCCTGAGCTGAAACACATGAAAACACACTCAAAACACGTCGGAGTGTTGGCTGTACTCAGCTGGTTATACGCCAGCACTGGAGGTGAACTGCTATCGTTTCATCAAAATGAAAACGCCCAAATCATGAGCGAGAGCGGAAACTAAGTTAGATTAAAATATATAAAACAAAAGTTTTAAAAATGAAGAACCAGAGTCACACTGCATTTATTAAACGATGAAAATCGTGACGCTAAAATCGTTAGTATATTATTATCGTAATATACTGTATAATATTGCAAATCTGTAGTAATTACAGTAAACATACAAAATTACTTATTTAAAAATTAATTAGCTACGATTACTGTAATAGTACCGATTTATATAAATATATACGCTTTGCTTGTCTCGTTATGGCAGGGTCCTTTGTTAATATATTGTTAGAGTAGCTTCCGGTCGCGCCTGCGCAGTACCGGATATGTCAACTGCGCATGGGCAAGTTATGGCATAAAAGTCGGCGCATCTTTAGAATCACGATCATTCTTAAGGAATCATTCTGAATAGAACATTCTTATTCTTAAAGATTAGTCTAAAACGATCAGTGTTAAGCGATTATTCTTGATCATCATTTGTGATAAATCGTCACTAGTCGTTGACGAGATAATTACTTTGTGTTTGTAAAATTTTTCTAACCGCGTTGTTGAATTAATTTCTTTTTGGTTAAATTATTGTGAGAACGTTATTTTTAACGTTATTTTGTAGCTGGTTATATATTTTTTTAATTGAAATAGGATCGAATCTGCAAGAATATGTATATTAACTACTTAGGGCTTCTTGTGACAGTTGCTGATAAATTTTAATATATGAAAATGCCCGCTCCCAAGTAGATGTAGTATCATCTCACTGAAAAACTAATGTTTAAATATTTCATAATTCAATAAAATGTATGTTTGTGATTTTTAATGTTCTTAATAAAAGCCTAGTTTATAAATTTATTAACAATGTTTTTACGATTATCAGCAAATAAAACAGGCCCTTCAAAACAATTGTGCAACATGTTCTGTACACCGATCGGCATAGATCGGCGTGAGGTTTTAATTTAATAATTTGTTGTATGTTTAATGCATATTTTATTGAAATATTACCATTCATACCCTCCTATATAAACAATATTCGTGCCAACCTTCATACTCCTCCATACGCGCAATATTCGTAAAATGATACCGAAAGTATTTGCTTTACGTATTAATTACATGGATAAAGCATTTAAAATAAATCTTAGTAACATTAAATGTGTATGCATTTCCGTATTAAAATTTAATGACGTAAATGCTTATATAAAGCAAACGCGGCAGAAGTAAAGAGCTAAAGTGCACGAAGCATTACACCTAACTTCGCATTCGCTAGAAGTTACATCTAAATGAAGGTTGTTGCAAATCCACAAAGCGGTGTGCAAGACAAACAGCGGCGCAAACAGAATAGAGGAAAGGAAGTGAAACTACTTCAATGTTTAATTCAAATAGAAATTTCTTCTCGCTAACACTTGACTGTTTAATTAAAACTTCAAGTGCTATTTTAGTTTTGTTCGCTTAGGATACAGAATTTATTTTGTACATTGCGAGCGCTCTCATTAGTTTCATAATTGTGAAGCGAGACCTCAGTTTTTAATTACATGTTTTTTAAACCATGTATGGCTTTTATGATTTAATGGTATGAGTCAAATGCACCTGAAAAAGGACGAAAGTCTTAACGGCTTAGGTCCAGCCCACCAACAGTCGTTCCCTAGCAACTCGATGGAACAATGAACTTGGTCAGTTTAAAAGACATTAAACATGGTTGGCCCAAGACAAATATGAATGGGAACTGAGGGAGACATTTACCCAGCTGTAGATGAAATAAATAATTAACTCTTTTTATTTAATTTATATCCGTGAAAACACGTAATTAGCTATACTTTACCACTTTACCTGCTTGTTTAGTTTTCTGTTTTAGCTGTAAGTTTTCCCTGTAAAATAAAATAAAATAAATAAAAACTGTTCAGTAGCATACTGTCTTGAAAAGGTTTTCATATCATGTTATCCAAAGCAGAGCTGGTGGTTAAAAAAATGTAGCGAAGAATAACTAGAATCGCGACTGAATTTTGGACTTAAGTCGCCACGTGTCGCCATTTTTACTATGAAGTAATGTAAAATTCAAAACAATTTTTACCTATGAATCTAAAACCAATATGACGATATCGAAGTATTCATCAATGTTAGTTTCGATATCATTGCTGCTAAATTCCATGGGCTGGTGCTCTTGTGCTCTCATGCACCCAGTGTGGTGTCTGTGCTAGTAATAGCATTACATTTGTTTTATAGTTTATGGTTATCAAGACAAAAAAAATTGTGTAATAAAGGCAATAAGCACTTCCCAGTTCTTTAAAATTTGTTATATTCTGTGTCAGGTTTCCTTACAATAACCAATTCTCTTTGATATGTCGCCTTATCAAAGGCTTCCTGAAAAATGGCCTTCCCCGCTGCAAAAGGCCACGCGCTACACTCACAGCTATTAGAATCAAAATAGGCGCAAAGTGCACTCTTAAATGGGTTATTCAGGGGCCTCTCGTGAATGAGTCTTTTTCAATTATGATAATGCGCAGCTGGGATGCAGTGTTCTGCCGGCTCAGCATCGGCCACAGTCAAAAACGGGGCCCACATTTTCTGAATTTAGATCCGAAAAGTGAGACATTAATTGGCTTTTGAACGCTATGAAGGATCTGTGCATAGTCTACCCTTTCCGGACATAAGGACTTGAACTCCCTAACAAAGTTGGACCATGATCGATCATTGGTGGTCCACTCATTTAACCAAATCTTTGCGTCACCTTTCAAGCAATGGGCCACACGCGAAAAACATTCCAGGTCATCCCAGCGGTTCAGTAACTTAGCCCTCTCAACTTCGTTACACCATCCCTCAAAATTTTGTACAGCGGGGTCTGCAAATCCTTTTAAAGTTTTTTTCATGCTGTAATCCTCCTTAGTTTTATAAATCTCCATAATTTAAGGTGACGCTATCATTATGCTTATCAATTAATAAAGAAATGTAAAAGTATTGTTTAAATAATATTAAAAAGAAATTTTTCATAAGAAAAAGCACTGATAAAAATCAGTACTTTGCATTAATTTTTTGATCTCGTATTCTAGTATACCGAACAATCATAATAATACCTGCAAGTCATTTAGAAAACAAATAGAGAATTTTTCGAGATAAAAGTAACCTGGGATTCCAGAGAAAAACGGGTTACTATTAGCCATTAACTATGGAGATGTGAGACCCGTTATGGAAGAAAGGATTTTCATGTCATTGCGTAGCACCAAACTTATTACAAGAGACCAGATAAAAAGAAACGATCTTATATTTATTTGTTTAAGGGATAGTGGTACTTCCTAATTCCTTAAAGGATCTATTACTCTCTGGTTCACAGAACTCAAACCATTCCTCTTCTGTGAAATAAATGCAAGAAGTCGCTGTGAAAATCTTCACAAGAGGGATATATCCGGCAGCAGGACTAATACCGATAGTAACATATTTACTTCCACTTAAACTAATTGGATAAGTAGAAGCACCAAGAAGAAATCTCTCCTTCATAATTTTTTTTCCATTCTAACTAGTTAATCTTCAAGTCGTTGCCTCTGTTTTCTAAATTTTAAAAATTCTTAAACATATAACAAAACTTGAAGAAAGTCGAAAACTTGAAAAAAAAAAAAAAATCTAAGTTTTCGAAATTTCGTAACTACGAAACGATTAGGAAAGGTGAAATTTTAAAGATTTGAACTTTTGAGATTTTAAAATATTGAAATTTTGACAAAATCAAAATTTTGAAATTTCGAAAAATCGTAAAAAAATGGAGAATTTTAATGTGAAATATTTCATAATAATTTTTATACAGCTATCAAAGATCATTGTAGGAATATTTGGTTAGAGCACTAGCATAAAATTCTACAGGCCAGTATTAAAAATAAATATAACTATAACAATAAGACTTAGCGAAACCGAAGGCTCGATGCCTATACCTCAGAGGCATGTACCCAAATCGGCTAGACCACACTTAACAAGGTCCTTCCACCGACGCCTTGGTCAACCCCTCGGACGTTACCAGTCGGCTGTTACTAAAAGCAGGTAGCAAAGAGTCATGTAGGCCGTAAACAAGTATCATAGGAAGAGGGAAATACCTGGAAGGGATTCCAGGAGAGGACCCAAAAGCCTGGCTTAATGCGCATACAGGGGAAGAGTTTTCAGCTGGACAGGAGCTGGACGTGGACTAAGCCACATACCTTTAATATGGCAAGATCTGGGAGTTGGCATTACTAAGAGATAAGTTTATATAAAACTTGAATGGTCTTCGTTTTGGTTCGTAATTAAAAATGTTTAGTTTTCCGTTATCCATTATAGATGGCGGTATGACGAAAATGTACGAGCTATTCTCGACTAAGAGGTACTGATGCCCGGACAAGCCGACCCACTTCGGCTCAGACCAAAAGAACTGCAAGCGTGGCGCTAACTCTTTTTCCAGCCTAGTACATATGCAATGAATGATCAATGAATCTATTCCTTAAATTTTCTAAGTCACACAGCTGTGTATTCCATTCCAATAAATATATATGATACACATTTAGGCATGTAAAGGCAACGGGCAAGAAATGGATGCACTTGATAAACAGCAGAAGTAAATGGCATGCTCATGAAGAGGCCCTAGTCCAGCAGTGGAGTGAATCGGGCGGAGGATGATGATGATGAAATACATATGTACCTACCATAAAACTTAGTCGAAGTTTTAATTAATTTTTGTCTCAACGGTTTGCCTCTCTTTGTCGTTACACTGCCAGAGTTTGGTGAATCTATGACATTAATCTATAAAATATTTTAAGATGAAAGAAAAACGATATTTTTTCCTACAACTAAAAATGAACTTTATGCAATGAAAGAAACTAATAATTCGGTTAGGCCTTTCAAATATATTTTTTAACAGATATCTTTCAACTTATTAGCCATGAATTCTTGTATTTTTACATTTTGATTATATTTTTGGTGTTGTAGTTATTCTCATTAGATATTATTTTACATATACAGCATTCACCAGAATGTGTTTATCCATATCAATTATATTACTTTGGATAAAAATATTTGACTTTTTCTGGTTCTGTTGCAATGCTCAAATAATTCAAGACGAATGAATATTTAGTTTATTATATTCATTCGTTTTTCGTTCAATCAATCAGTCATTTTACAAATGTCGGATGAGGGCTTGTGTATGGTTACAAGATTGTTTATTTTTCTACTTACACAGAAATAATCTCGTGCCAAGATTGAAATGTGTCCTATATAGTTCAATAAATCACATGTAATTGTTACGACGCCCGCCTTGAGTGATTCTTGGAGAGTGCCATTGACGTACCGAGGAATTTGTGAAGATGTGATTTACATTTCGTATTTGGCTTTGTGCCATCCTGTTTTTACAAGAAAAGGAGCAAAATGAACCTGTTATCTTTAATGATACTGCTGCTTGTAGTGAAAGATTCGCTGGGGTTTTGTCCGTCATTATGCTCATGCAAGGGCAACAAATCTGTAGATGGGGTGGTTGTGGAGCCTCAACCTAAAGAGCTGTTAAAATTGACTTGCGGTGGTACTCCAGTTCAAATTACTGAACTAAAGGAAATTGATCTAAGTAAGGTGTGGACAGATGTTGTCAGTTTGTAAGTCATCATTTTTTATACTTAGTATTAAAACAAATAGTCATATGTAGCAAACAGGTGACTCTTCTCAAGCTATTATAAACATTGAAATTAAGCAGATCGTTGAACTGGTTTCATCAGTTTAAATAAATATTGCATATATTGATAGCCTGATATTATGATGCTTTAGTTAAAATAATATAAAGTTATTATTATTAATTAGTTTGCTATTTATTGATTATTGATATTTATCATTTCTACATATTTTTGTTTCAGAAACCTGTCTGGAAATGCTATTTCAACATTATCAAGAGAGCTACATTTACCTACTTTGCAAAAATTGTATGTATCTTGTTAAGGCATCTTAAATAATTGGTTTTAATAAACTTGCTATTGAATTTTTATTATAGAGTAAAATTGGAAATAAAAAGACTAGTTTTTAAAAATACATTACAATATTTAATCATTAATTTGCTAAACTATTATTTTAAATAATTTACAGAGAAATATAACAATATTTATATTTTACAGGGATTTAAGTAGAAACCAAATAAATCTCATAGAATCTGATGCCTTTTACAATATGACATCCCTTCAAAGGTTGGATCTCTCCTACAATCAGATTAGTAATATATATAAGGAGATATTTAAGGGCCTTGTCAATTTAGAGAGACTTATACTGATGCATAATCACATTTCAGTACTGAGTATGGGAACTTTTGATTATCTGGTTGGCTTGAAACAACTGTAAGTATATCTTTTTTAACATTTTGATATTAATTGTGACAATGTATATAACTGCAAGTACAGATCGACTGTCGTTAGAAATTCTGCCACAAATCTTTAGATTTGAGTACTATATGTTTATTTAAAGCTGTATTAAAACATTCAATTCTTTCTACAAAGACAGTGTAGTGTTTGACAATTAAAGTTTTTACTGTTGTCATGTCTACACTTTGAAACAATCTTATAGTAGGCACAAGACAAATTTCTTAGCATTTCATGGATTCACTGTGTGGGTGCTGAGTTCATCTCATTGTAGAGGAAGGAACCATAGCAGTGCTCGGGACTTATGACCCAAAATATTAGTATTTACACACCCTCCTCGATATAAACTATTATTCTGTCAAATTTCATATTTCTCTGTCCTCACAATTTTCGTAAAATAGTACTGAACCTTTGTGCTTCACATATTAATATATAGCTTAACCTTTACTCAAAGATACTCAATCGAGTAGAACTTGTAGAACTTACAGTTCCATGGCAGACCAACATCCCTAAAGACCATCTGATAAAAACGAACAAGTACTTTGACCTAACCAATGAGCACTGTCATACTTTTTAATTATTGTATGTAGTATGTGAATAAAAACAAAAGACACATTTTACGTGTGACCTAATTTACGGATGGCCCCTAAAGCGTGTACTGTACTAAAGCGAAACGATATATCGAAGCAAATAAAAAGACTGTAGGAATTCAACTACAGAAACCCAACGCGAAGGAAATACTATTCGCTTAGTTGTTTGCTCCGATGGTGAGTTGAGGGATGGGAAATGCAACGTGCGATTTATTATTACTTGCCACTTGCCAATTTGGCAATGTATTTCCAGACATAATATATTTAGTATAATCCAGGCATGGCAACTGGTGATGGCAGGTGGTCTACGAACCTAACTGAGAGGTGGCCTAGATTGGGTTGCTATTTAAAAGGTTCGTTTTTTAAATATTTATACTTAATATGTATAAGGTATTGTCTCTAAATAGGGGATCGATAAATGTAGATAATAATATAATTTTCATATTTATCTATACCATTATCCTCAGTGACCATTTTCTTTTAATGTTACATGAAAATGAACTGAATGACGACTAGATAGTTAGGTATGCGATACAAACGTTATGAATCCAACATGATAATCTTCCTAATTTTTGTTAGCTATGGAGTAGACTGGGAACCTCTGAAGGACAAGCCTTCCATAGAGAACTTCAATCTTAGAGTAAGGGAGTTTTATTCAAATGAGCGGAATAAGTCAGCAATAACAATTGAAACTTGTATGAGGTACACAGTTTTCAAATTAAACAATCCATTGTTTAAATACGACAAGACATTGAAAATTACTTAAGATATTTTTCATATCCAGACGTTTACGAGAAGAACGTAGTGGTCCACATGACTTAACAGCAAGCATAAATCAATCTATCTATACGTTTCGCTAAATCCCCCACCTGCGTCCTATTAATTTAGAATATCACGTAGCCACGTGACGTAAATAACATGAAATGGAATTCGACTCCAATATTTTGCTAATAAGACACGTTACTTAAGATGTGAACTGTAAGACGGGAAAAAATCGCAGACGTAGGTAGAGGGAAATGAGCGCTTCCGAACCAAAAAAATTGGTAAATGGTACCTATGCAAAAAAGTAAATAAATCACAAAAACAAATAAATATATCATGATAAAATTAATTTTATAAATTTAACCTTATTACCATCATATTCCCTAACGATTTATTCACTTTTTATAAGTTGAAAGCACTTAACTAACAATTCATTACAAAAAGCTCAACTGCATGACCATACCACTATGGACATGGATTTACAAATTGAGCTTTTGCCTGAGTTATTAAAATTTCAATAATTTTAATATGTTTTAGAAAAAGAAGTTGAAGATGAACAAGAAAATGAAAAAGAGGATAAATCTAATGATAAAGAGGAAAAGTCTAATGAAAAGGAAGATACTTCACCTGTAAAAGAAGAAGTAATTAAAGATGATAAAGAAGTCAACGACAAACCTGAAGTGGAGACTACGGCCACAGAGGAAGAAAAGAAATCGGAGGAACCGGCAAAAGAAACAAATGAAAAGGGAGCTCTTGTATAAAAACTGAATAGATCTTCATCTTGAAACAAAGAGTTATTTATTATTGAAAACCGCATTAACATCCGTTGCGTAGCATATAAGATGTAAGTGTACAGGAACAGTAAGTGATTTTGTTTTGGATTATGTAAAGAAAAAAATAGGGTCAGAAACAGTGCATATCAGAACGGTCTTGTTCTTACCTTCCCTTGTCCCCCCTCCTACTAAGCTTAAATTAAAAGCGTTGTAAATTCAAAATATAAATTTTGCTAAACTATTTACAATATTACCAATCAACCTTATCTGATTATCGACGCCAACTCTTTGCTTGTACTTGTATTTATGCTTGTACCGATACCTCTCGTGTCAATAAAACTCATTTAATTCCTCCCATAATGATCGATACTGTGGTAGCTGATGGACTCACCATTTTATTTTCCATCCTCTGGCACCCCTAGATGACATATTGACACTATGTATAATAAATGATTCGTAAAGTCACACATTCTAAAGAAATTATAACAGTTTTATGCACTTAAGAATATCTGCATGTGTGCATATGACATAGGCCAAAAGTTCTTGAACACTTCAGAGCTCTTAGCGAAACAAATAAATGGAGAAACTTTAATAGTGTCTACCATACGAGAAATTATGTACAATACAAAACAACATAATTGTCATTTTCTCCGCTGAATTTAAATTCGAAATGACAGTTATAATAATTATAATAAATCCTGGACCACTACAACCCATAAAGAGTTTTTGACCGTTGAATATTTCAACTAGTAAGAGGCGCATGTGACCAGTCTGGTCTGACGGTTCAACTTATTTTATGATGGATCGACAAAATGATCTTCCAACTTTTATTTCCATTGAAAAGAACGATGAAAACAACCAGAAACAAATAAAAAAAAAAGAAAGCGAAGTCATTCTGTTCAGCACAGTGGGTCCATCAGCGACGGAGTAAGAGTACTCGTACTTGGGGTAGGCCTGAAAGAAAGTCATAATTATTTCGCTATACTTTAGTCATTACTAACGCTACCGACTTGAATTGTAGAAGACAAGGCTGTGGGGCGAGTTAAGATGACTGACTGCCGTCTGAAGTCATCCCCGGAACCCCCAAAATGTCGACAATTTCACGACTAATATCACTCAATGGCATTGATCGGGTTCCACTGTTTTAGGTTCCTTCCGAAACGGAGGAGGTCGGATATTTTAAAACTAGAGTTAAAATAAGTTACCCATCTATCAACCGGCAGCGATAAGAGCTATTTAGCCCAGCGATCGACTCAAATGCAGACCACCGATTAAGTTACGCCCTCCTCTACATATATACCAAGCAGTATGTCTTAAAGTATGAGCATGAGATTTAGAGCTTTAATAGCTCAACGGTAGAAGGCAAGGGTAAAATTTATTTTGTTAAGAAAATATATAAAGAAGTACTTACAATTTCTTCAGGCTGGGCGATGACCTTAGCAATGGGGGCGTGGTAGGCAATAGGGGCGGGAGCAGCGTGGTAGGCAATAGGGGCTGGAGCAGCGTGGTAGGCGACTGGTGCAGCAACAGCTAACTTGGCCACTGGGGCGATGGCAATGCCATGAGGTTCATCGTGACGTACGATGCTTTGGGAGGAGACGGCTGATGCCGGGGAGTAGTGGACGGCTGCTGGCAGGAGTCCAGCCGAAGCCACAGCCAGGACAGCGAAGAAGGTGACTACCTGAAAAAAGACGCAATCCAGTATAGTTTTCACGTTTTTGGAGTTCACTCATATACAACACTAGCGGATCCTGCAATTTGACAAACACTACAAGTACTTAACTTATTTTTCTTCTAGCAAGGACCAAACGAGCAGTTAGTAAACCTGATCACAAGTGACTGAAATTAAGGGTTACTTGCGCTGCCATAAAACTCGATGCGTTGATTAAAATTCAAGAGATGCCTGACTTAAAGTTAGCTTTTACGAGCCCTTTTGAATCGTCAAATTAAGTTTTAACCAATGAACCAAAAATGCAAACAAAAGCACATAAAATAACAAGAACAATGTAATTAAAGCTAATTAGAAAGAATGCGAACTAAGTCATGTTTTGAAAATGGTTTTTTTTTAATATAAAATATGAATGGAGAACTTACTTTGGTGAACATGTTTGTATGTCTTAGTATCTTTGAATGATATGTGTATGTAATCGCTTCAGGTTTTTATACTCGACATATGTCTATGAGATTAGAAGTGGAAGCCGTCAGACAAGTTTGCTCCTGACCTTAGTTTCGACAAGTTCAATGATTGATCCATTCTCTTCAGATGTATTTGGCCAATTTGGTAGGCGCACCTCTAATAATAGTGATTAAACATTAGTATGCATTTTGTAAAGATAATTTTTATTGTGTAAAATTTGAATGATTGATTTATAATGTCTATGTGTTCAATTATCTTAAATCAATATTGAATATTCAAAGGTTAAGCCATGCAGACATTGAGGCTGCACGATTTTATAATTAGAATTTAGTTTGTTTTGTTGGAATCATTATTCTTGGTGTGAATCATCTTATGGTTGTATGGAGTTGCGTCTATTTAGAGTAGCGACACATTTTCATAGACAACATTTCAAGATTATTTTTTTATCAGTTCAAATTTGCATTTGGAATTTATTAATCACCTTAAAAATTATTTAATAAAAGAGAAATGATTTTTTTGTTACTGTGAATTGAAATACGCTATCAAATTCGCCATTGACACGCAAAACATAATGCAAATTTGTTTTCCTTCACGACTTGGTGAAATATGACTTTATCTTATGCTAATTGTTACCCGTCACTTCACCCGCGTAAAATTAGGTAAAAAAAATAATTAGCGTGATGATATATAGCCTATGACTTTTCTCGATGAATGGGCTATCTAGCACGTAAATAATTTTTCAAATCGGACCAGTAGTTCCTGCGATTAGCGCGTTCAAGTAAACAAACAAACAAACTCTTCAGCTTTATATATTAGTATAAATATATATAAAAGGAGTCCCTATTTTCCTTCCTTGGTCACGGCATCGCGCGTATACGATGGACTGATTTCACTAATTCTTTTTATTTTGTATTCCTTATTATCAGGAGAAGGTTCTTATGAAAGAAGAAATTGAAAAAAAAACTGCTCGGAAAAAGTTAGAAAATTTAGGAATATTTAACCACCACATTAAATTATTTCTGAGGTACCTAACCTTAGCAGTTTTGACAATTTAAACTTTTTTGATGTAACCTTATGGAGTTTGACATAAAATTAACGGGAATGGGAAAGACATTGGGAACGGGAACGGGGATAACATTATAGGATAATATAATGTAGTAAATGGTAAGAAGCCCAACGTTTGGGTAGGACAACGTCTGCCGGGTCCGCTAGTTAATGCATAATAGCAATTAGTCAATAACAAAAAAATAACACCACATACTTTTTCTAAATATTTATATAAAAGCTAAAGAAGAAATATTTTATAATAAGTTAAGAATTGGATTATATCTACAACTGAATCTAGTCACGTTTGATGTACATATATATTTTTTTATGTTACAAGGGGGCAGAAGAGCAGGCAGCAGGCACCGAAGTGCCTAAAGGTGCCCTTGGACATCTGTACGACCAGAAGGCCAGCTGATGCGCTGCCGGTCCTTAATGACGAGTTTAGGGCACCGGAAAGTCTCACAAACCGAACGAAACGCGACAACAACACTATCACTAGACGTGACAGCATTGCCGCCACTTCAGGTAAGGCAGGTTTCTGAAAAGGTACTAAACATTTCTCCAGCTTTATTCCTAAGGGCTGCTCCTCCAGAATTAATACAAACTCACTGGTGTCTCACTTTTAAAAGCATTTTTATAGTGACCATGATTTTAATTGTGTTATGTATAGACATGTTTTATTGCTTGGTTTTATCTTTGTTTTGTGTTGCTGTTTTAATACTGTGCAGCACTTTACATCTTTGACTTTGCAAAGTGCTAGTAACCACTGCCGAGCACTAACACATGCGAAACACATTTCTTAAAAAATCTTTACATTATACATAAAGTAGAATTAAACGATACAGAAAATGAAAAGCATAAAACAAACCAAAATAAATATAAACAATCCAAAGGTGTCGTCCTCGACAGTCAATGCTAACATATTTAAGGAGTATGGGAATCTATAATTAGGAAGACGGCGAAACTAAGTTTTTTATAGTTACTGTCACCTTTGTCAATTATTGTTAATGCAGCCTAACTTTCTAATCTAAATTCTTATGTAAATAAGGGTCTCCAAACTCGCTGTTTTATGCAACGCTGCGCTAGCTACAAACGCTTCCGTAATTGCTCCCTCTCTCGTTTATTTCTAACTTTTGAAATCCACGCCGTTCACTAGGTTCCAGTTCAAGGTCATCCATACACTTAACGTGAACAGAACGCAGATAGCGGACCTGCTATACACATATTGGAAGCAGGTGATCACATCACATAGTGGTATATAGGCTGTAACACTGTTCCATAAGAGAGAACCTCATATGGGAAGCTGGTGCTTGCAGTGCGCTGTGGTCTACTTCATAGAAAAGACAGTGCTTGGAGCTTTTTAATGTTTAGACAGCCTAATCCGAATCCTTGCTTCATGTTTTCACACTGATATACCATCTGTCTACATGCAGTGGATTATCAGATTTGTTATGCCTCATTATGTTTATCTTTACTAACAGTTTTGGTTAAAGAATCCGCAACCATATTTTCAGATGCAACTTTCTTGATTGTGGTTCGGCCGTCTAATACTGCTTCTCGAGTTAGGTGATGCTGTACGTCTACGTATTTTGTTCTTGCGTGAAATAATGTATTCTTGCTGAGATCAATAGCACCCTTGTTATCACAGCATATGACGGTAGGTTTATTCCAATTCTGTAGTCTAAATTCCTTTGTGTTTAGTTTTATAATTTTTAATTTTATCTTATACAATACAATTATTTAAATAGTTTTATTACAAAAATGTTAATACATCTTTAATGTTAATATTATACGGTATTACATAACGCATTAATAAATAAAATATTTATTATTCAAGTACATCCATCCACTATTAAATATATCCAATTTATTCTATACTATACTCTGGGAGGGCAACCCCCATGATAGTTATTATAATCACTTACAATTTGCATAGACAGCTCCAAATGGGAACGCTGCAGAATGAATGGGGACTTCTGAAGTGCTAAGTAGACTAACAGTGGAAAGACAGCGTTTTGCTCGCTGTTTCTTTTAAAATGTCTTTTTCCATGTTTTCTTTTTAAGCAATGTCTTTAAAAAAGGGAGGGGAAAAAAGTCATTAGTGCTGTAAAAGAAATCTCCCCAGGCTGACCTGCACAACTCTCTTTACCAAAGAAGCTGACCGTAACATTTAATATTATATCTTTTGTTATAGTTCATTGATATGTTAAAGTAATTTTGCACTTCAATATACAAACATTTAATATACAATAGATAAAATCAACCAACATGAAATGTCTGAACACGAGTTGAATTAGAATTAGCGCATGTCCGTCGAAGTGATCTCGACTCTGATTGGTAGATGGCTAATGTTTTATTCTGCGCAGCATAATGCATAGTTCTAATCATTTAAGTTTCAACTGAATGTGTGAAAAGCATTATCACGTTTCTTTCAACAATTTATTTACTAATTTTGTTCATAAGGTGAAATTTGTTATTTATTATTTTTGAATATTAAGTATGTTCATTATAGACTTACACTAAACTAAATAATGCTATATCACTTCATATAATTGTGCTTCAACTGGCATAAAATTTTCAACCTTGTAAATATGCATTCAAATGTTTCATACTAAATATAAAATAAAAATCGCAGAAAAATATCTATTTGTAAAACTATATAGAACTTTATTGGTAATGGCTTATAAAATAGTCAATGACACAACGTAAATGCTATTTTTATTTATCTTTTTTATCACTGTCTTACGAACAAAGGAATAAATTATTACCATTGGCGCAAATAGATAAAACTGTTGATAATCTACTGAATACACTTTGTAAATTAAAAAGGGGAGTGTTTTAATTTAGTAGCCTTTTGTTAATGGGTGCCACCATCTACAACCGATCTTTAATGGTGTTTTTTTGGTGTAGGTTTATTCTTGAGTTTTAATTTTCTATATGAAACTGATTTTTATTTGTGCTTCGTTTTTTTGGCAACAGTATCGTTAAATCTGTATTAAAAACACGGACAGTATCTGAAAACAGAACTTGATAGGTAATAAAACTTGGAAGAATCGCTATAGAGTCAGCTGTGAAATTGAAGATTTGTCTATTAATCGGTATCCCAAGCTTACTGGTGTGTTACTGTCGGACAATTCTGATATATCCTCTTATATAGGTATCCTCCTTATCTTTAGCTTGGCACTATCGTCTACAAGTTTTCCAAGTCCAGTTTTAAAGGGAGGATCTCTGGCCAATGTGCGGGCGAATATCTATTTTTAACTACTTTGCAAATGCTTTTGAATCCGTTCTTTATTCAAAAATTTATGAAAAAGCGATCTACAGTAACCAATGAACTTGCCAACATTTGTGTTCTCAACACGTTTAGGTGACAAAAAATTCTGTAATATTTTTGTGATAGCAACAAAAATTTGAAGAAGTAAAGAATTATTTTTTATGTAATGCAAACATTAATATTGCTAACAATTTTAGTAGAGAGGCACTTTTAGAAGAGACGCATATTTTGTCAAAAAGTAGATACGAAATGTCAGTTGATATGTTTTCTTGTAGCGACAACCGAAGACGATGACTTGTGCGACTGGCCTTACGCGAGTTCGATGATGAATTTGAGCAAGAGAAAGAGCTATTCGACGAAGATGCCAATGAAGCCTTAGATAGTGCTTCATTGAGAGGCAGAGAGACTACTATAAAGGATCAAGACCCATTTGAAGCAGAAGGCTATCGAGTGGGCTCCCCATCAGGCATGATGCCGTCTGCTCATACTTCCATAAGTCATCGCAAATCGCGCATGGCATACGGATTACCACGAGGACAAGTCCACGATGTCGAGGTTGCGGTGCGATCAATTCACGAGGATGACCCTGATCAGACGGACCTGTCCAACAAAGAAGATGTCAGCTGGGTGAGTGTTCGCTGCCACGAGTCTCTCCGATGGCAGCCCGTATACCGACTCACGTCACTTCTTTTTCAACAGGTACGAGCCTCCTACCACTCGCGACACTCACTCGATGACCGCTCCCTCGCTGCCTCAACTCGTCTTACTTTATTTGTCATTAGGAGATCAATTATAATGCATTTTCATTTAATTCTTTAAACTAATACGTATTGTATTCAACTCTAATACTACATTGTCCATATTTCATGTTTCTGTATTATTATTCTAAAGGGATTTGTCCCAGAATAAATAAAGAATTTATTATTATTATACAAAACAAAATGAAATCATCGATTTCGTTCTAGTATAAGTAGAGTTGTAGCGTATAGAACTTTACACGAAATACGGCGAACATCCCTTACGCGCTACAGTATCGGAGCAATCCCAAAGGGATCCTGAAGGCGTTATTGTACTGTATACGCAGAGCGTTATACTGTTTTAAGGTGTAATCTATCCACAGGCTGCTTGTGTAAAAGGAGGTACGGTAATTCATTTAACAAACTGGGCACTAGATAACTAGCAGTTTGTTCGCCTTAACTATTGTTCGCTCGTACAATGCGTAACTGGTGGGGAGAGAAAGGTTCACACCGGCGCGGGCCCCACGCAGCCATCAGCCCATCTCCTTCCACTGCTTGTAGAACTCCAGGACGTTCTTGAGCTCTACGCTGGCGCTGGAGGCCGCCTGGATGGCAGCCTGCAAAGAGACACAGGACCCATCCGCGTGACAAGGGATGGAGGTGGGAGCGGAGCAGCTCTTCCCTGCCAGGCTGCGGGGATGGGGTGGATGGAGGTTTGGATGCCCTTGCATTAGGTTTAAGTTACTGATTGTTATTTTTGTTTTCTATTTCCTGCAATTGATTAGTTGAAGTTTACTGTTTGCCTTGTTTTTCCTGTGATTGGGTTTTGTACCTGTTGGAAAATAAACATTATTATTAACTCTATTAATTACTCCTAAAGACGAGTGTCATCGCACTGTGGATACTCTTACGTTTATCTTGTTTTGACATATGTAGTCTTAGTTAACAAAAAGGAATACACTATATTATGTAAATAAAGCAATGGAAATGATGTGCTTTTATTTCGTGATTTTCCATAATTGTTATACAACCAATTGTATAATACAATTGCTTTCCATCATTTTTTCTATAATATAATAATTATCTTCGTCTATTATTTTTATCCCTTTCCCAACCCTACACGCCTTTATAATTATTTTAAAACAATCATCGCATTTGTGGCACCTGATCCTTACTGTCAGGTGAGTCGATTTAATATCAGGCCACCCTGGACGTTTATTCTGCACCACCAGAAGGCTCTCAGATGCGTTACCGGCCGTATAAATAAATAGAGGTTTAGGCTACCGGTAACTTTCACTAATACCACTACTTGACGTGACATTGCCGCCACTTCACGCGGATCTTATGTGACAAAGAGGTAAACAGGGTCAAGAACTGTGTCACGTCACATCAATATTAAAAACATGAAGAAAAAAAAATTGAAACTGCTGTTAACATTTAATTATTTTTAATACGTCCATGGTAATGGTATGTGATTTCAAACCAGGTGGGAGAGAGAGCCAAAAATGTGACAAACTGTGACAAGGACGGAGGGAGATAAAAATTAGTAAAATTCGTATGACGTTATTTATAGATGGGTAATCTATCAATACAGAATGATTTTAAAAGAGAGAGGGAAATTTCACACAAGAAAACCAACTATTTAACACTAGAAACATGTAGAATTAACTAACATAAGATTTTTTTAAATAGGAATACTTTTTAGGTATGTCTAATATTCCCTTTTCCCCTCCTCGTAAGCTTAAATTAAAAGTTTGTATTAGGAGTGGGTGCCGGTGGGTGCCAACAGCCGTGGGGTTCGAACCGGGTGCCTTGCGGATTTCAGTCCATGCCTTATACCGTTGAGCTATTGAGGCTCTAAATTATGTTTATAATCCAACTTATTTAACCAAAATGATGTATGTTTTAGATTTTTTTAATTTTGTTACTTTCAGCGTGGTTGCTATACCGGGGGCGGAGACAAAACGGTCAAACTGTGGCAGTTTGAACTCATAACCGACCCTACGGGGGATTCTAAAGGAAAGGTATGCTTCAACCAAATCTATGTATCTCTCGCTTAGTTATGAACTGACCGAATAAGTTTTAGGTCTAAAGTGTGTTAACAATACAGGCAGCTTCGCTTCCTCGTCCTCTATCAGCCAATTAAAGAATTATTTCAATATCTTCACCCAATACTGAGATACATCTATTTTTATCTTTTTAATTAAAATAGGTTTTTGTTAAACAGACAAACAAATAACAAAATATCATTAAAATAATAAGTCTGCATGTATTATCTATATGTATGTTTTTATTTATATATTTCTACAAAAAAAAACTGTTACCTATAACGCGGGCATTAAGTTCTCTACCTTAAGACATCTGTCATATTGTCATATATAGGATATTTATTATTTATTCATTTATATGTAATTCCTTATGGATTCTATGAATTCTTAACATATGGATATTCTACTAAAACATTTGTATTTCTTATTTCGTCTATCGATTAATAATGTTACAAAAAATAATTCCACGATCTATTAACAGGTATTATCCGTGCTTCACACAAGGACATTGGAGCTGGAGGAGTCTGTCACCGCTGTCAAAATAAGTCCAAACAACAAGTTCATAGCTGTGGCGCTTCTGGACTCGACCGTCAAAATATTCTTCCTCGACACATTTAAGGTGAGAGATTTTCCATTAATCATTGGAAATATATTTTCTATATGATGATGATTGTAAACGAGCAAACACAGCGCAACTCAAAAAATCCGATTTTTGGAAAAACGCAAAGAAAGTTTATTCCCCTAAAAACGGCATTATGGTAACAAATTATGTAGTTTAACAATAGTTAATGAAGTGATTAATGATGTTGACATGTTATTTTAATGATATTTTATTATTTTTTTCTTGTATTTTTGACACAAATAAGTTTTTTGTTAGAGACAAAAATAGCTGTATCTAAGTATTGGGTGGAGATATTGAAATAATTTTTTAATCGGCTAATAGAGGGCGTTGAAACGAACTTGAATGTAATATTTACTCACTTAGACCTGAAACGTAGTCAGTCAACTGACTTAATCATCAACTGATGATTAAGCGTGCGATATATGTCTACAGCATATACATATATTTCTAATAGTAATAGTGTTAAAATTGTTTAAGATTTTTTGGTAAATTCTTATTATTACTTTTTATATTATGATTTGGATGATGTCTATGTAAGGTTTGTTTTTTTTTTAAGTATAATTGTATTTTATTTAACTTTTTTCTTGCACTGTCGCATTACGTTTAACCTGTAAAGATAGTGTTAGAAATTTGAATAAATTAATTTGAATATAGCTCTTGGAAAGCGTTCGTTGACGTGACGTGACGATGAAGATAATTCCTTAATATTTTCCCATCTGAAAAAATTCCCAACGCGCCTAAAAATGTTTTCACTCCAAAAATCATTAAATCTATATGAATTACTTCAACAGTTCTACTTGTCCCTATACGGGCATAAGCTGCCAGTGCTCTGCCTGGACATCAGCTACGACTCGAACATCATCGCGACCGGCTCAGCCGACCGCAACGTGAAGATTTGGGGCATGGATTTCGGGGACTGCCACAAGTCCCTGTTCGCGCACAACGACTCGGTGACGTCACTACAGTTTGTTCCAAGCACGCATTACTTCTTCACCGCGTCCAAAGACGGGAAGGTCAAGCAGTGGGATGCGGACACTTACGACAGCATCATTACGTTGAACGTGAGTTTTTTTCACCTTTTTACTTCTTTTTCTTTGTCTTTACTTCTTTTTCAATGACAAACTGTATGTGAATGAAATTTTTTTGAAATATATTTTTACTGCCATAAAAGTTTACAAAAGATCATGATACTAGCTTGTAAACTAGGCCGAGCTTGTGTCTTAGACGGTTGCCTCTTCCTCGCCATATTGCTTAATCGAATTAATAACTAAAATAATAGACTGTGTTTATGGTGTAGTCGAGATTGAAGGTATATTGTGTGGCTAAGTTGTCGTTGCACAATGCGTTCGAAAACTTTGGATAAAAAGGGGAGTATAGAGATGGGACAGTAGTAAGAAAAACTTAATGGATTTGCTTTTTTAGGAGTAACTTAATATTTTTCCCTAAAGTTTTAGACATTATCTCGCAGATTTCCGACAAGAAAAACTACAAAAAACTTTTTTGTGGCGCAAGAAAGTTTTAAAACGGTTTCAAATGGTTAAAATGATATTTTGTCTTACAATGAACCCTGTCCCAAACTGGTGACGTCCATCATCACAGCTGTATATAACCGTGTGGTGTTTCTTTTCGAGTATCCCTTGTCCTGTCCAGCGTATTTCCTGTATGGCAGCAATGTCAACTTTATAGTGATCAAGTTGTTCTAGGAGCACGTGAAGTGCTCCAGGTCTATGCAGGGATAAAACATTCCAGAATCCTAGGTTGAAATTCCTTTTGGAGTAGCCGGGTCGTCGCCCGATTAGCCATAACAGCATAATGTGACGTTAAATCAAACAAATAAACAAAGGAGTGATGATTTAACTATAGTAAATCTTTGAACTAAATACTACTATTTATTTAAATATTGGAGGTTTATTGAAAAATGAAATTTGAATTGTCAATAATAGACCGGTTATTACCGATAACCAATTTTTGTTATCCGTCATATTATTTTTATCACTAAAAACTGTAAAAAAATAATTTTATTAAAGAAAATCACCTGAACTGGGCCTGTGCCCTTAAAATGACTGTGAATCATAGAATCATGGAATCAAAGAATGGTTTGTGTTGGAAAGGACCTTAAGATCATCTAGTTCCAGCCCCCCAAATCCCCTGCCAGGGACAGGGACACCTCAACCTAGACCAAGTCCAGTGGCCATTTCATCAGTAAACATCTGAAAACAGGACAGGCTGCTGGGGAAAGACTGGCGCTAGTATAGGTCCTCGCTTTGATATCTTGTTCTATTTCACTTCTTTGTGTCACCAAGATTTAAACTTCTTCTCTTCTTCTTAGTAGTTAAGTAAATAGGGGTTACGAATTATCTACTAGTGTCACCTTTACAGTGTACATACATGTATTGGGTCTTGTTTTCATTTATTTCAAGCCCTATTTGTTTTACTGCTTCTTCGAATTTTTGGAAAGCTACTAGGAGTGACTCTTATGTTTTTCCCGTGTATTTTCACCGCTCCAGGCCGAAACAGACGACGTGTTCGGCGCCGTGATGTCTTTTATGGTGGTTTTTATTTGATGGTTTAACTCCACAACATTTAAAAGACCTATTATGTGGTACCAATGGAGATGCTGGTAGGTCGCTTCTGAAATCAATCACGGATCTAGTAAAACTGATGCTATCTGGTGGGGTACCTACAGAGATCACAGAGATCCTTTACGGCGCCAATCTCTGTGCCTCTTGAACTTCACGCCAAGGGTTACAGCAAACTGTAGAGCCGTAGAGTTAGTCAAATTTCGTTTAAAACCTAGAAGTTTTTTTGAAATCTAACAGGATTCTAACCTGGCGTAATCACCTCCCATCATAACATAGTGAGCCTGACAATTATTATAATAGATCATGAAATATCATGCTCATGAAGTAGGATTGTTCTCATTTAGCTATTTTTCATCGGAAGGTAAATACATCTAACCGTTGATGTAGGATTCTCTCCATTAGTAACAACACTGGCAGTAGGTTCTTCTAAGAGTATGGATATATTAACGTTACCGTTTGGGGGACCTATTGCCATTAATAATTCAGTATCTGCGTCTTTACTATCTTGATACATAGACGGTACATCAGCTTTATTGTTGTTGTTTATAATAACCCTTTTTAATTCCGTTTCTGCGTCAAGTTTGGTAACAGTATTTTTTTGTATTGTACTGCAGATTTTGGGACGCCAATTATATCTTATTTATTTTAGTTAACTTTAATAAAGTGTTGTACTTCTTTAAAAATATATACATTAATCATATTGCTATTTTGGCAATCTGTTTCAAATTCTTGGTAAATTAAAATACATTTAAACATTTCATTATGCGATGTTGTCAACTTTACACAGCGTTGAGTAGTTCTGTGAACTGCAGCTATTCGTCTTAGTTATCTGTCAAGCAGGACGTTCGGCAGCTACTGTAAAACCTGCTGCCATGGCGTGCCCTCCGCCTGTAATTAGTAAATTTTTGACTTTAGCATTAATGATCTCAGCACCAAAATCAATGCCTAAAATAGAGCGACATGATGCTTTACCAATTCCGTCATTTAGGGCTATAACTGCTACCGGCTTATCAAATTTCTCTTTAAGTCTTCCTGCAACAATACCTATAACCCCAGGATGCCATCCTTCTTTAACAATTGTGAGAAAGAGGTACTGGTACCCGGACGCGCCGGCCCAATTCGGCTACAAGCATGGCGCTACCTCTAATTAAAATTTAATTATATAAATGGTTATAATGTGGACTATAAAAGTGAAGTTTTTCATTTGACTTCTGTTTTTCATCTTTCGTAAACCTAACTTCAGTACATTATCCGAAGCGCAATCTAAAATACATTGCATTCATTATCATTTAGCGGGTTTGGCAGGATTCCCATACCAAGTGAGTCGCATTTCCCGCTACGTGCCGTAGTCGCTACGACACTACGCCGTAGTTATGCAAGCTACGGATCCGTTCTCGTAGCTTGCATAACTTTGAGTGCCTTCCATTATTAGGACATCTACTATTGATAAAATAGTACGAGATTGAAAATGAAGAATACATGATACGCTTTCATTGGCATATGCCAACTATAACTACAACTACAACATCAGTACTATATAGTACTGATGATTTTATAAGTGCCACTAGTAATAAAGTAATTTAACTGCTGTAATGAATTTGAAAATGCCTAAGTTGTTTTTTTAGAAATAATGGTACTTTTCTTAATTTGGCATTGACGCTACGCCGTAGTTAGGCAAGCTACGGGAACCGTTCTCATAGTTAGTATAGCTGGGAGTGCTTGTCATCGAGAATAATTGTGCTATACCTTTTTATTAGAAAACTTGAAATGTAGGTTAAGTATCGAATTCGAATTTATTATACATCTATTATTTTGTTTTATATAGAGATGTTTTAATCTTGCGTTCTTTTACGTAATTATTAAAGGTTCGCTTGCGTGTTATATTCGCGGTTATCCAAAAATATTTTCAGAACACAAGCAACCTATGTTTTGTCTTCCAACGAACGTTTCGTCAAAATCGTATAAAGCATAATGCATTCGATGACCGGCAAACAGAAATGTGGACTGATGGGCTAATATTTTTAAAACAGCAGTTTTTATAAAGCAGACAAATTTCAATTTTATTTTTACATACACATATATAGATTATACAAATGACCTCAACGACCTGGTCGAAAGAAGCCCAAGACCGAGATAGATGGAAGAGATTGGAAGATCTTCTGTTTAACAGCGGGACACAGATGGCTGATTATAGATTAAAAATAATATATTGTATAAAAAGTCTGTGACCTAATCAATGGTCGGAATTTACAGATCGCTAGATTAAGTAGCTCTTGATGCGACCGGTTTGTAGATGGTGCCACTTTCTAACACTGGTTTATATTTGATATCCAACCTCCTCCGTGTTTCGGAAAGCAAATAAAACAGTGGCACTTGATTAATGTCACTGAGTGATATTAGTGGTGAGGTTGCAGAGATCGTGGGGTTCCCAGGATGACGTCAGATGGCAATCGGTCATCTTAACTCGCCCCGCAGTCAGATCCACTGCAATCTAAGCGGACACTGGTACTGGACAGGGATAACACTAAGAAGAAGAAGAAGAAGAATATAGATTATAAAGTATTTATAAAAAATACAATATTTTATTTTAAATAAAATTACGATGCAACAACTAAAGGAATACAAAGGACTTCAACTGTATAAAAATAAAGTTACTACAAAAGCTTAGTAAATATTATATGAAAGAAAACCGTGTTATTGTGTCAACATCGTAGTTCTTAGAACTAAATTGTAGTCACAAATGTATTACATTTCCAACATTACATTATAAAGTAACAAACGTTAGAATATTCTGGAATAAAATGTTCAATGACATATGAAGGACACAAAGTAAATTTAATGCACAATTGTACGCATATTCTTAAGTAAATATATTTGAATCTGAGCCACTGGGAATGTCCAAGGCATTGTCAGATATTCCTCGGAGTGTTCCAAGAAATTATTTGGAACTATACTGTCAGCTCAATGTCTCTATCGGATATTACGTAACGTCTCCAAATTTCACACCACCATCCACAATCATGGAATTTGCTAGAAATTTTCTATATCTCCTTAAAAAACTCTTAGTGTTCCAACTTTTTTGTAATAAAACAAGGGGTAGAGAGGCATCCGGTTCACCTAAGTGACTACCGAGCACCCCCGGAGGAGGTTCGCATATGCGTTTGCCGGCCTTTGAGAAGGGGTTTCGGACACCGAGTACTTTCACAAGTCGAAAGACAGACAACAATACCATGACGTGACAGCATTGCCGCCACTTCAGGCAGATCGTATGTGAAAAAGAAGTACTGGTATCCGGACGCGCCAAATCAATTCGGCCGCAGACCAAAAAGACTGCAAGCGTGGCGCTACATCTAATTTCAAATATCGAAACAATATAGAGAAAGCTGTATGTCCTTTCTATCCGGTACAGATAGACAGACATACTTTTTACAATATAGTATGGTGTACTGTTTGTAACACTTAAGTAGAATAAATCTAATTTATTTCTTTCTTTCTATTTAGTAAAACTTCTAGGCGTTAAGGTGGGTTAACGATAACGAACGAATGGAACATAGAGCTAGAGCTCTAGCTCTATTTCATATCTGTTGTATTTGCTCTAGTTCTACAAGAGCCTTTTATCTCGATTTATTAGTATAAAAGAAAGCTCTTTCTTAGTATTTAAACCAGAATATCAACCAACAAGAATCAGGAATAAGTATAAGACTCTCAGAACAACAAAAGAATGCTCTACGTCTGTTTAAACTAAAGGAATTTGATAGAGTAGGGGTGGAATGAGAATTTGCTCGTCTGTTGTAAATCAGCCGTTAAACGACGTAGGAACAGAGTCAAAGTATTCATTTTTACACGCAAAATAGCGTGTGGATGTAAACACGCAAGAAACTGATAATTTAATTCTTATTGAATCGACATGTCCTATAGGGACGACTGAGATGATGGCTAAACGGCTTCGCATAGTTTGTTCTAATATATTTATAGCTTATTGTCCAGAAAGAATATTACCAGGTAATATTCTTTCTGAATTAATATATAATGATAGAATTGTAGGGGGTATAGATAATAAATCTGGGACACGAGCAGCTGATTTTTATAGATCATTTATTCATGGTGAGGGGTCTATAAAAACCTGCAAGGGGTCTACATCAGAGAAAAAAAAATTGGGGGTCCATGAAATGAAAATCGGGGTCCACGATAGTGCATCTCAACACATACACTGACAGTACCTATTTACTTACATCATACTGTCTTATAATATCAAGACATATACATTATTTATAAAAGTAAAAAAACTGATACAACATATTATTATTATTAATAATTTAAATTCAATTAATAAATTTATAAATTACCGCAAAAATATTTATCACTCATTTGAGTCTAATCAAAGATTTGAATATCTATTTTTACTGCACAATTAATTAACTGGCGTTTTATATTATTTTATCTACTGTCCAAAAATGAATTTAAAACTGCTCGTGTAAATAGGCATCTACACGCATTTTTTTTAATTTATTTTTATTAAATCAACTAATACTTCTGTTTATAATAATATTACAAAATTAACGGCTTATCAGTGTTTTTAATATTTTTGCTAAAAAGCCTCATAATAGTATTCATTGAAGCAATAACTTCCATGCGTTCTTCATTAGATAAAGGCTTTACTATACCCATAATTTGCTTATTTGTTACATCAACTAATTCTGTTGCTTTTTGTTTTCCAGCTTCAGTCAAATATATATATAAGGAACGGCGATCTGCTGAAGAAACCTCTCTTTTTATAAACCCTTTTTTTTCGAAGGATTTCAATATTCTACTATTTAACACCTTGTATATAGAATTTTTGAAATTTTGATTACCACAATTTCCTGCAATAATATTTTCCAGTTTTCATTACTAACTTTTAGAAATAATTTACATATTAAAAAATCGTTGGTCAAGTAATAGCGGACTCTTCATTTAGAATAGGAAAGTTTATAACTTGTACATCCAGAAAGAATTAGAACTTTAACATTCACAATTCAAAAAAGGAACGGTTTAAGGTTCATGGGTAGTTTTACATATAATTAGAATAATCTTGATCATTATTCTACAACAGTTTGAGGTCACGTAATGCGTTTAGAATTATAAATAAGTATCCAAAACATTTGACCTGGATTTAAGTAAAAGTAATCTTCATTACACAACGTATGGCGCCAATATTAATCTACTTTTCTCAGCCGCATCCTGAACTAGAAGTTTGCGAAAGTTTTTATTACTTAGTGGCTGTCGCGTGCGAATGCCTTGTATTTTTCTATTCAAAACCTATTCGGATTCTCGAATCGAATTCTTCAATTTGGAGCGAAACAAGAGAATTCTAATATTTACACTTTTTAAAATAAAAATATGGTATGAAGTACCTATATGTTGTTTTCTTACATGACAAGAAGGTAGCGCAATCTCTACAGCGTATGTATAATTATTTAAGATTTCTCTGGTTCGTAACCAACAAAGAACCTCGTGTTCGTACGCATCGCTCTGCTTTTTTCGAGACAAAATTTTAGTTTCATATAAAACAGATAAACAGGTTTTCTAAATAAAAACAAATCAATAAAAATCAATAGTTTTAACCGACTTCGAAAAAGGAGGAGGTTCTATGTTCGGCTGTATGTATTTTTTTTTATGTTTGTTCACCGATTTTTCCGCCGTTTGTGAACCGATTTTCAAATATTTTTTTTTGTTTAAAAGGGTATACTTCCCGAATGGTCCCATTTTTGGGTGTGTAAATAGTTTTGTGTACTTGGGACCATGAGAGTGTGCAGATAGCAGTCCCAGCCCAGAGGTACAGATACAAATCTAATGCTAACGTGTTATTTTGGTCTGGCGAAATCGTTAAAAAGCTATTTACTGTCTATAAATATGTTTTTATGAATCATTAACCCGCTCGGTACTGATATACGCTTCTGAATATAGGCCCTTATCACGAGCCGACGCCAGTAGCATGCAGGTATTTATTGGAAAAAGATGAAAGATACGAAAACGAATTTAGTTTTTTTTTTTATTAAATGCCACTTTTATTCCGTGGCAGAAAATAAAATGCAAGTGTCTTTGTAAAATAAAACATGACTCCATTTCCGGTTACGTAATGGCGGATATATTTTTTAATATTCAAAAGACAAAAGAGGCAAACGCGCGGCCAGCGTCCAGCCACAAGCCGATATATTACCTGTGCCCACTTTTTGAAATTGTTCCCCTTTAAAAGTTCTAAATAAAAGTCCGCGACAGCATATGTCTATCTTTTAAGGTTGGCTTAGTATAACCTTTTTTATGCTAATGAAATTTGTACTCAAATAATGCATTATTTGTGAAGGTCTTTTTATAAAGATAATATTAATTCTCAATATCGAAAACTATTTTTAAACCTCTAAGTGATAAGAGTGCCATACGCGAACGGAGTCGTGGGGTACTGCTAGTAAGATATAAGAACGGAATTTTTTTTGGTTAATTTACAAATGGATAAACTCTTGCGATACGTGCGCGTAACCTGCTTAATAATATAGCATTGTTGTTATAGCATTTTAAGTTCATTGAACCACTTGATGATAATAGTATTTTACTGATAATTGCTTATAATACTTACATACGTCTGGGTATGACGATTTTAACGACTACATGTGCTTTAGCCGTCTTTAAAAAAGGGGAGAAGATTTTAAAACAGATATTTCATACGTAAATCTTAAGCTATCAAATGTTTTCCACCCATTATTAGTTCAGTGGAATAGAGTTTAACAGGAGAAATATATATATATAAAATTTGTAATAAAACCTTTACACATCAGAAGCACAAAGACAAGAGCTATAAAAAATTACAAGTAACACGAGACTAAAGCATATTTTAGAACGTGGTTGGTGCTTCCGATGAAAAGGGCGGTATCTCGGCGTATCGCTGCAGAATTAGCTTTGCAGCGCTGTTTTCAGGTATTTGTAAGTATCTGGTAAGGTTAAATAATACTTTAAGAGTGCGCTTAATATATTTTAATAATTCAAAATGACGGCATGTCATTGAAAATATTTTTTCTCTTAAATTTTATAATCAGTAGCACCAAAAATAAATTTTAAACAGTTTTTGAACTAGTGTAGTGCCTTGAGGTATGCCACCCACGATCGAAACTAAGTTCAATACAAAAGTTTATAGACACAATTGGAATTTACTTAATAGATTGCGTACATTATATAATATCTCATACTATATGTATATCATTGTTTATCTATACATATGTATATCTAAATAAAATATAAGGATCTGTGTGTAACGTCGAAATTATTTTTTTACAAATTGCATATGACTATATATGTGATACCTACAGCATAAACCCGAGTTTAAACATTTTTGTCTGTCTGTCTGTTTATTCCGGATAATCTCCTAAAGGGCTCTACAGATTTGGATGGAAATTTCACTGGTAGATAGCTGATTTTACAAGGAATAACGTAGGCTGCTTTGCTTAAAGTTAAATAGTTCGGGTTCCGCACAAAAAAACAAGAACACTCAAAATATAACAATTGAATGACTGAATTTACCCACACTCGCGAGAAGACGTGGATCACAGCTAGTTATATATAAATAATGTGAGGTCAATGTTTTCTTAAGAATAATTTAGAACCTCCTGTAGTACTTCCAATTGTCAAGAGTAAAAGTTATGGCCAAATAAATCAACAATTATCGATAGTAAAGTTATTTTAAGATCCATTGATTGTTGTTATTCACTAGACGGATGGACACGGTCCTGAATTGTCACAAGTATTGGAATTCTTTTATGAAATTCCTTTATTTGACTCTTAATATCTTTGCATGATATAATTATTTAAACTAGAGATCGCCAATTGATCGAAATTCGGACACAAATCTTTAGATTTGCGAGTCTTATTTAACTAAACAAAAAATTTTAATATATATATTTTTTAAAGAATATTAGGAATACTTTTTAGGTATGTCTAATATTCCCTTTTTCCTCTCCTACTAAGCTTAAATTAAAAGCTTGTGTTAGGAGTCGATGCGACAATACCCCAACGGCGGTGGGATTTGAACCGGGTACTTTGTGGATTTCAGTCCATACCTTATACGTAGTAGTACCGTTGAGGCTCTAAATTCCTTTTAAATTTTTGTATTTGACAATGTATACATACGATCATTATGAGTACGCTATGGTGTCAAAGTCTTACAGTAAAACGTATGTGTGTGTAACTCGTTCGAGATTGGTGTGCGTGAGGTTTTAGTTAATAACTTTATCTAATGATATTGCATATTTTATAAAAAATATTAGCATTCACACACCCTCCTCTATATAAAATATAATTGTGCCAAATTTCATACTCCTCCGTCGGCGCAACTTTTTGAAAAATGGTATCAAAAGTTTTTCCTTTAAGTATTAATATATAGATTTTAATCATATGTATTGGGTCCTAGTCAGAGCTAAATAGAGTATCTAAAAAATTCGGCTGTGTTTTGTAAATAAAAGGTATTTTGTTTTAACAAAAAAACTTCTGACTTGTTCATCCCATTTCGTTCAAAACAATGGCGGTAAAAGGAGTTATTGAAATTGGGTTAATAAGAAAATGGTTTTTAAAGTTGGCACTTTTATAATTTACATCCAATTGCTGGACGTCCTTAATATTAAGGAACATCTTGTTGGACACTAGCTTGTTCAAATTACTGGAATTGCACGGTTGTTACTTCAACTTTAATATTGAGTTCCACAAGCAACATTGTAGGCTCTTATCTGTTACTACCTGTGCCCGCGAATTTGGCGGCGTAAAATAATTAAAAAAAATAGATACAATTTTAGCGTGTGATATATAGCCTTCCTCTATAAATGGACTTTTTACAATTGAAAGAATTTTTCAAAGGACCTGTAGTTCCTGAGATTAGAGGGTTCAAATAAACTTCTTTTTTTTATGTTACAATGGGGCAGACGAGTAGGCAGCAGGCACCGAAGTGCCTACCGGCGCCCATGGACATCTGCACGACCAGAAGGCCAGCAGGTGGATATATAGGATAATGTGGACTGCTAAAGTTAATAAAAAAAGGTCATAAAGATAAAAAATAAATAACGTAAACTCCAATAACTGGGTCATGTCATGAAGAAAGAAAAATATCGTATACTGCAATTGATACTACAGGGGAAAGTTCAAGGATAGAGAAGTATTGGCAGAATGCGACATGATGCGAAATCCGTACGACTGGTTCAAATACAATAAACATTAACTATTAAAATCCTGTTGGCATCATTCCTTATGAATTCTTAGAACGCAGCATTGCCGCAGGTCGCCTGTTCCAAGTTCAGCTGACGGAGGAAATTGCGCCAAGACAACTTTATCTGGCCTTTAGCGAGACGTTTCCCATATCAGCAGTTTGCCGTGAGTTTCTCTGTTCAATTGGTGTGGATTTTGGGTAAGTATCTCTAGAAAAATATACGAAAAGGAAATGGCACCGTACCGATGCCACTCCAGGTCGCGTCAGTTGTTATTAGCTATAAACTTAAAGTTTTCACCAAAGCCATTAAACAGGAAACTCAATTCGGGGTTCAGATCAAATTGGAAGAGCATTTATCTTCGCCGGGAGTCGATTTAAAAGCGGAATCACGCGAGCACACGAAGCCATTATCGCGAACGCGCGATCCGCAGGCCGCGCCAACTCTATGAATCTAATCCACGGGATTTAGCCGCTGATTTACAGCCGAGCCGGCTTCGTCGTGAAGCCGACCGTCGGCGCGGGCAGCCGGGACGTCGCCGCGTACCGCCCGGGCGCGATCGACGGCGATCTCGATCGCGCCCGCGAGCACGTCGCCCGCCTGCACGCGCGGGGCACCGCGGTGCTGGTGCAGCCGCTGCTCGCGTCGGTCGCCGCGACGGGGGAGCGGGCGCTGGTGTTCCTCGACGGGGCGTTCAGCCACGCTGTCGTCAAGGGGGTGCGCGTGCGGTCAAAGGTTTTAATAAGACCGTTTGCTACTCTTTGTTGAGACGATATCTTTTGTTGTTTTAATTTTTGTTGTGAAAGTCGAAGTACTTTTGTTTGCAATCGCGTTTATCGTATGTGTATTAAGTATTAAGAGTAATATACTGTATCTAGAATTATATATTAGCGTTCTTTTTCTTGCTACGAAAGCTTCAGGATATGTTATTTTAGACATCTTCAACAGTTTTTCACGTGGTGAAATAAAGGCTAATAATGGTGGAATAATCGCTAAAAAGGGTGATAATCGCTAATAACATGGGGAATAGTGACTAACCGTGGGGAAAGAGCGGCTAATAATTGGGCACATAATGCACAAATAACTGCTAGTAGCAGGCAAATAGCTGCTAATGATGGGAAATAACCGCTAATAATGGGAAATAACCACTAATAATACTCAAATAACCGCTAATAACACGCAAATTAACGCTAATTGTCACCTATGTATAAAATAAAATAAATAAAGATACAAAAGGCATATAATTCACAATAGTGTAAAAGATGAACATAAATTCAACTTACGTTGAGTTCAAACATTTTCGCGTGTAAAAAAATATATTTAAGAGTATTATGTTACTAAGGCATACCGATTATCGCTTTGTATCGCATCACAATAGCAAAGTTCAATGATCTTTTTGAAGTGAAATGAAATGCTGTTCAGACCTTTGCGATGGCACTGAACCGAGAGGGCCTGCTGAAGGGCAGCGCTGGGGCAGGGGTGCCCATCTCGGAGCACGATCTTCCCCTGCACCAGTCTGGCTTTTTACGAGCCATGAATCTGTGTTGTCTTCCGATTACCTTTGATCCGTGACTTGACCTCCTCCTCCTGAAATGCAGCTATTCAGGAGCAGGTGCCCGTAGTTTTACACCTCGGTCGCATTCTACGGGTCTGATTTTGGAGTTAAAAAAAAACAATTGTAGTTTAATTGTATCAATATGTAAAAAATAATCACTTATTATTATATATTTTATGTATTTAGCTTAAAAGAAGAAATTATTTAACCTTTAATGATTCTTACACAAATAAATCATTATAAGTTTGGAAAAATACTGTTGGAATTACAAAGTAGAGTCGTGATATATTTTTGATTACTTATACAAGTTACTTAAAATTATTATGTTATAGTCTCAAGAGTTTGACAAAATTGTAATACACAAATTATCATACAGTAAAAAAAACTAAAATTTAACTTTCAAAACCGAACAACGGGAATTACAATTTTTTTTATTGGTTTATTCCTAATTCTATATATTGTACTTTGGTGTAATACACAAGTATTAAATAGTGTATGCATTATGTTAAACAATGTATTTATTTTATTTTATCGAAAATACTAACACACTTCCAATATAGCTCGACGGATCAGGATGCTAAGTATGCGGGGCTTCAGCCATCAACTGATTGTTTTCAAAATATTTATTAATTTTAGCTTCGCAATTTTCTCTTGCAAAAACAAAAAGGTTTAGAATATAACTCTTCACAAATGAATTTGTAGAGAATTTTCTCTACAATTCGTTTGTGTTGCGTCCAATGAAAATGGCGACATTTTTTGTGATACAAATCGATATTTGTTAATAGTTTTTTATTAAATAAAATTATAAAAATGAACTTTTGAAAGGATGCATTTTGATATGTTTTGTGATGTCTCTATAACTAAATTGATTAGACTAATATATTGAGATTAAAGTTGCGTCCAATCTGTAATCTAAATATTGTTTCGTAAATTGCTGCGGCTACCTGCTATAGTACTTGACGATATGCCAATCAAGCCCAGGGTCATCCACCAACCAAATGAATTTTTAGTTCATCTGAATATCGACTTGCATTGGAATCAATACATAAATTAATGAAGGCATCGCGGGACCCGTGGACCGCACGAGACCCACGACTGTTTTGTAAATGATAGTCTAATTCTTATAAATAGATAATAATTACATAATTCCAGTGCTAGAAGTATTGCTGTGATGTACTAAAAATTAGCATTTTTAATTTCGCTTATAATGATATTACCTATAAAATTTTTAAACGATGTGGCCCTTGCCTCCTAAAAGTTTGCCGACCTCTGTTTTATAGGATAATGAAAGTAACATTTTAATACCAGCTTTCTTTGTATTGTCAGGTACCGTATCTACAAACACTCGTTAAGCAAACTAGACTTGTTAGTGCGCAACGGTGATGATCCAAATTATGCGCCACGCTTGTCGCATATGGAGTGGCGAGTTATCGATCTCGCCTTACTATACGACGAGCGTATTAGTGTCATCAACAGAGTAAGTTAAATCCGTAACAGATTTCACAATTAAAACATACATATACTAGCCTACAAAGATAAACGCCCTATTTTGCACTTATATGACTGTATTCGTGCCTCAAATGAGATAAAACTTTAAGTATATCTGTCTATATACACGTATAGGAATTATATTTATTCTATAAGTTTTGCAAATTTTTCTTAATAACTATAATAAGACATGATTGAAAAAACTTACTTGCTTAAATTTATTTTTTTGTTTCAAGTGTAGAGGCCAACTAATGATCTGTTTCTGCATATATTAGTGGAGTGCCGTTAAACATAAAAAGTGCAAAAGCTAGGAATTCAGGGACTGTCAATGAATCTTTATCTAAACGTCTGACACATATTTTTAACAATACATACAAAAATCTTTAAAAAATATACGCGAACTTAAATATTTATTAAACAATTAGAAAAATCCGTTTGATCTTTTACTTATATCACAAAAACTATTTCAGACATTTTAAATCTGAAAAAGATTCAACAAGGAGAAAATTTCCTAGATGAAAATCCAACCTCTTGACATCGACTTCATTATTTAGTGATAATTTAATACTGAAAATAGGCCTGCGCGCCCCAATTCCGATAGGGTGGCTGAAACGACTATGTAACATAAATGATTAATTTACCCTATTGAATATTTATTTAAAAACTTGACAAAAATATGGTGTAATGTCAACATTTTAAGTATTTATTATCATTGGAAACAAATCTAAAAGTGAATTTTTCAATATGCTAAATGAACGGATCTGAAATATCTGAAATAGTTTTTGAAATATAAGTAAAAAGTCAAACGCGTTATTTTTAACTGTCTATTAAATAATTTAAAAAATACGATCGAATAAATTTTTTTTTTGATTTTTTTATGTTGTAAAAAATATGTTTCCAAAGTTTTGATAAAGATTCATTTACAGTCCCTAGATTCTTAGGTAAAACTCTAATGGCACTCCTCTATCTCAGTAATATAATTAACATCTTTGATAACGTCATTTCTTACACCAGGTAAGTTATATGTAAGAGTAAACATTTTTCATTTCTCTTTTTCCAACAGGAAAGCTTCAGTGAGCCAGAAATTGAAACATTAATGCTCCTTTTCAAACTTATGTCTGTCGTACAAACTAGGTATAAAAATAGTAACACAGAAAATAACATAGAAATAATGCATAATGTAAATGAAAATTCAAAAGAACATATACAAGATAAAGAACATAGCACAGAAAGTAAGACCAAAACAGTAAATGATAAACAAGATAATAGAACTAAAGGACCTTTGGAATCTGACCTTAGAAAAGACATAATTAATCCTAAAGATAAATCTTCAATTTCGAATTGTTCAATGCAAACATTTGGCAATGTTAATTTTAATAACACGACCGATGTTGCAACAACAAATTCATCATCGACTGGTATTACTAGTGAATCCAGCAGTCAGAACATCACGGAGTCAATAAATCGTTCAAATTGCAGTAATGAAAATAGTGATTTAGGATTACGTACATTGAATAATGAATCTGAGAAAATTTTATATAACCTTTTATCAAATAGTAAAGATCAAATCAATGGATCTTGTGCAAGTGTAGAATGTCAGAATTTGCAAAATATTGAACTAAATAACGATATATGTAACGAAATGACTGTAGATTCGAATACATCAAAATTTGAAGCAGATTTAAAGACTAAAGATGTCCAATCTACATTGGGGAATGAGAGTGCATTTGTGTGGGCGTTGGTGCTCTCCGAATATACAAGAAGGTAAGATTTATATTTTGAAGATAGCTAGTAGCCTCAGCAGACGTCCGCTTATAAAGTGTGTGGTCAAAGAAAAATACGTGTGTTTGAAGAAGAAGCGAAGTTTGTTCCCATTTTTCCTGGCATCTGAGGCATCCCAATGATTCATGATTGAATTTAAAGTGTTTATGCGTGTTACAGAAAAGGTTTACTTAGATACAAAAAAAATCATTTAATGGATCTATTGTTTCTTATTTTTTATTATACAGTAATTTTTTGCTCATAATGGGCCCAATGTCAAGAAGATACTTTTTACACTCGTAATGAACTGAAGTGGTGATTTTCTCATTGTCAGGGGCTATTCAGTATCATTGGTGCTGCTGCAGAAGCGCTGGTACGAGCTGAAGCAATACGCGCGACTCAAAGTTTTGTCCGCATTTCGCAACAAGGAAAAGAATCTACATCCTTTGCTGCTGACTATTACGAAACGGTAAATATTTTTCATAACTCCTCTATTTACCCAATAGCCCATTGACTAGCTTTAAAGTTCTTAACAATGCCTAAAGTGACATTAAATGTCAAAAACTTGATTCTTGATTTAGATAACTCTCCCACGCCTGGGAAGACTACCTGGGCCAGTAGATATAATTGAGTGTCAATTTTTTTTTCTAGGTTTCCTTATTTGGTGACTTCGCCCCTTCCTACATGGTGGGAGCTGGTGCAAAGTGGACAGATCCTATCAGAGGATCATGTCAGTGACACGCTGCGTGGTCTCCAGGTATGGCTAACAATATTTGACAAATAGTTTTGTGACTACGTAAAACAGATAACTTGCAAATCTTTAAATTTGATCTTGCTTTTGAAGACTAAAAGTGCCAACTAAGTCTATTACAAATTCTTAGATTGAATATCTCTAGATTCTAAGGTACATGTGTTTTTTTCAGGTACATGTCATAATTGACCTTGCTGTTAGAGGCTAAACGTGATGATATTGAAAAGATTATTTTAAGTATTTTACTTGTGATTAAACATCGATAGAATTCTACAAATATTATACTGCTACAATTGTAAACCACCTTTTCAAATTGCAATATAATCTTCTTCTTTGGCCTAATCCCCTAATTTGCTTCTACTCGTGCGTCGTCCTTTGTGAGGCTTATATATGTCAGGTCCTAACGTACTATCGCCAACCGCGGTATCTGTTTCTTTGGTGCTTTTACCTTTCCTTTCCCCTTCTTTTATGTGCTACTAGCACTAAGCACTTTTAAATTGTATTTTCGTAAAATGGTACCTACCATTTTACGAAAAGTGCGCGGACGGTGTATGAAATTTGGCATAATTATTGTTTATAATGGAGTATAGTGTGTGCATGCTAATACATATGTTAAATATGAAATATTAAAACATTATAATAAATTATTAAAATATAAATCTCATGCCCACCAGTGTTAAACGATATATACGCATATGTATACATTTTACTGTAAGATTGTGTTAAAGTGTGGTCGTGACGATCGTATGAACTATGCCTATCAATTTTCAAATACAACAATGTTGTTGTACAAAGAATTTAAATATTTTACATAGCTGCAAATCTAAATATTTGTGCTCGAATTTCGACCAGTTGGCGACCTTTAGTAATTATTAATATATATTTTCCGCAGACTCTCGATGAACCGGTGATACGAGATATACCTAATACAGTATGTAAGTTGAACAGCTAAATCTTTTACACTATAGATTAATCATATTGCGTAGATATAACATTTTATAATACGTAATTTGATTGTATTTATACGAGATTCTTGTTTTGATTTCAGCAATGAATGATTTACTAACCGATCTTACGGACTGGAGCGACGACGAACCAGAAATCATTGAAGAAAAGAAAGAAATCATCGACCTCATTAGCGATTCTGAAACAGAGACCGAGCTAGATAGCAATATTAAAACAACCAACAGTATTTCAAAAGTAGAAGAAAGTTCAATACCAGATTTGGATAAAGCAGTTAGACGGGAGAGTCAGAATGTATCAATAGAACCAACTAATATTTTGGCGCCAACCGCAGCGGTTGTAAGTAGCGTGTCTATGACAGTGCCACAAGTCAGTGTGTTGGTTCCAAATAACAATCAATTTACCGCCGCACCACATCCCGCCCGGTTAAGCTTAGTAAATTCATTTCAAGTAAATGCTCGATCTATCATAGTACCATCAACGCAACAGTTAGTTCTTAAACAATCAGTCGAACATAACAATTCATTACCAATACAGACACATGATAACATGTTGACTTTTCCTACGCCATTAAATAACATTTCATCAATGGTAGTACCAGTAACTGATGCATTAACAAAAAATAATTTGACTAGTAGAAATATCTCGCTTTTTTCTTTACCAACAACCGAACAGGTTTCTATGAAAAATGTTATTAATAATAAAATTCAATGTCTATTATTAACGTCAACTTCAACCCAAATATTGAAGTTTGACACTGCTATAAATGACGCACAAAAGGGATCAATACTAAGGACTGCATCATTTACATCATATGGACATGTTCAGAGTAATGTTCAGACTGAAGCTATACCTGTAATTGAATCGTCGAGTAAAAACATTGATCAACAGATAAAATCTTTCGGTGATCCATTGAACGATACCCAAAACGTCTCAGATAGTAACTTACAAAGTCCGGACGATAGTACTATCAACCTAAACCTTTTAGATCCCAATAAAGCTAAATGTAGAATTATATTTGAAGACGAATCTGATTTAGAAGACCTTGGTAATTTTGATGCTAATGAAATAACCACTAAAGAAAATTGTAGCAATACAGTTAAAGATAATTGTGTAAATCAAAATAATGTTGTCACATTTTCTCATAATAAATGTGATAGTGCTAAAAATAATTATGATACAACTGCAAATATTTCAAGTTTAACAAGTTCTGACAAAACCGATGGAAGGCCTAATCTCTGTATATGTTCTGATTCGAATACAGAGAATATTTCAAATATATGCGTCAATAATAATAATGATGTTCTTTATGAAATATCTAAGAATTGCTATTCATTTGATGATAATGAGGATAATTTACCCTTGAATAAACTCAAATCTGAAATATCAAGGGAAAACGTTGAAAGTATTAATGGCTGTTTAAACAAAGGATTAGAACCTTCTAATGATTCTTACACAAATAATGTAAATTTAAAAATCAATGAACTAATGCATTCACTTGAAAACAGACACAAAGATAGAATTGAAAATGACGTCGTAGAATCTATTAGTAAAAATATTGATGACTTAAAAAATAGAAAAACAATGAGTGATAATCAGGCCCAAAATAGTAATTATTGTGAAAGAGACAATGGTGAGCAAGTAGACTTTCCATACAAGGACTTTAATTGTAATAGTGCCATAGCAGACTTACAAGTCAAGGTGAAGATAGAGAAATCTAATTCTCATTGCACAGCAGTTGTAGGTAAGCGATTCATACCAAATTATTACAACAATTTTTAAATATGATCTTTTTCAATGTTTTTGTTTGCCATATGAATTAGTTATCGTACTAACTATACAACATACGAATCTGTATTTTTTATCAATAGAAAAATCGTTACCAAGTGTCGGAATAAACTTGTCTAATATGGAGGATATACTTCTATCTAAAATCTCGGAATGGTGCCGACTGAAATCTAGTAGAATTCAGCGCCAAAGAGAACAGGTTTGCGAAACTGTGTTAGATTTTTCACCTACATCTCCTCGATATGGAAAAGTCGGTAACCGTGGCATTTGCTAGGAATTCTACCGATGCCCTTGGCTCGGGGTTCCGGTGTTCCTAAAATGATACGACTTTGGTCCCTACATTTTATTGGACCGGCGCGTCCGGGTACTAGAACCTCTCTCTCACATGAGATTGACGTGAAGTGGGGCAATGCCGTCACTGTCAGAAGATGGTTTGCGAGAGTTCCTGGTGGCCTGAACCACTCTTTAAGGGCCGGAACGCATCTGCGAGCTTTCTGGCGGTGCATATGTCTACGGGCGTCGATAGTTATACTATATATTATAAAACGTTTTTGTTATTTTCAGATAAGAAATTAATACAAATGTGTCGTGTAGTATTGACGCCTTTGGAACACATCGCCATATGGCAAAATAAGACGCGAACTGACTGTAGAATCAATTGCCGAAAATTTAGCGTTATAGAGTTTTCTAAGCCGCCCGTCGTCACGTGGGAAGAACTTTTAAAGTGTAGGCGTTACAAACCTAACACTTGTATAAGAAACCCGCATCCGGTGACACACAACGCCGCACTAATCCATAGAGGAATTTCGGCGAAAACTGTAGAGGAATTTGCGGAAATGCCTGAAATCAATAGACGTTTGTGGAAACTGTTCGTTAAATACTTGAAGCTGTCCAAAACTTCGCTCTCCGCGCGGTTTTGGTGTATTGAAAATAATCTGCGGCTGTTGAAGCTTTGTAAACCTTCTGTGGTCACGTTGCATGAGACGACGTTATGGAGGATGGCGAAGAAAGTGGAGTTGAACAATATTGATGAGGTCCGACGGATCAACAGGACCATTCGCACGGCGCAGGTCGCGCCGATCAATGCGCAGCACGAGGCGGGCCGGCACGTAAGTTACTGTAATGTTCTTCACACATGACCACACACCACCACCACAACGATTATAATGAATGAATGAATGAATGAATGATAACTTTATTCAGTAAAAGTTACATAACTACAAAAAAATTACTTATACTAAACTCCGACAGCTCCTGCCAAGCCTCCATGTCAGACATGAACCTACGTAAGTAAAAAAAGGGGGTGCTATAGACCACAACACGGAAGTAAAACTTCTTCAGCTCCATCTATATGTAAGACAATCATACATATATAAATTTTCTACAACCATTTTTTAGTATGGGTTTTCATTGATAAGTTAATGTTTCTGAATAGATTTTTTATTTTTATTTATTATTGGATACATCAGTAATTACTGTGGTTGATATTTAAAATACGAGACAATAGGTTTATGGTATGAGAAATAAGATACATAACTCTCTCTCTCTCTTTCTATCTTCACTAACTCACATTCCCTCTTAACTTCCGTTCGCATCACAGTTTTCGTAACGCTCTCATCACGTATTTACCAGCTTACTCCGAAGTCAAGGGTGCGTAAAGAACTTTTACATCAAAAAATTGATTGGCCTTAATAACGTAATACCCAAGTTGCTGTAACCTCATTTTCCCAGCTTCACAGAAGAATGTGCAAAAGAAGTCCGTAGCCCAATCAGTGTTCAGTATTTGAGTCGCTCGCTGCCTTAAGCAGTACTCACCGCCATCGGATGATAGATGGATGACCCATTCTAATACTGGTTTCCACATATCCTACTTCTTCCTTGTTCCGGAAGACACGTAAAACAGTGGGTCCCGATTCATATTACAGTGATATTAGTTGTGAGATTGTAAAGATCGTGGGGGTTCCGAGAATGACGTCAGACGGCAATCGGTAATTTTAACTCGCCCCACAGCCACATCTTCCGCAATCTAAGCGGATCCTGGTACTAGACCGAGATAAGGCTAGGTAGAAGAGAACAGTAGAATTTTGCAAACATGCAATTGAAGTATTTAATATATTTGTGTAAACAATAACACCATTGTTATGTAGATCTCTTTAAAAAAAATATAACTTCATTTGTTTATGGAAACATATTTCGCAAAACAGCGAAAGTAAATATTTATCGTATTTGTATGTGATACCTATAAAACACACGAATTAAATTATATATTTACAGGTAATCTCAAAAACAGCTGGACTGATTTCAACAGGACTTTCATGGGCTAAACCTAAATAACATAGGCTATTCTATTTGAAAAAATAATATAAATTAAAAAAAAATCTGTTTGCAGCAATCAGCACAAAAAGTTAAAACTCTGAAAGTTTAACAAAATCACTGAATTTGCTCGGATAAATTAACAGGTTACAGCTAATAAGCTACTCGAGAGATCGCCGATATTGGTCAAATTTTGGTGGAAAATCTTAAGATTTGCGCACTGGGTACTATACGCTTACTTAAAAGTATATATGAAAAATTTCAACAACATCATTGTAATATTTGACAATTAATATTTTTACCTTAGTCATATCCACAGTTTGCCACAATCTTATAGTAAAAGGTATACATGTGTGTGTAAATCACGAAGTCCTTTGGCATTGATATGCATGTGGTTTTATTTTAATATTACATATTATCAAAAATATTAGCATTCGCACACTGTCCTCTATATAAACTATAATGTGTTCTAAATTTCATACTCCTCCATACGCGCAATCTTCGTGAAATGTGCCTTAATTAAATGATTACATACTTTTTTAAATAATCAACCAATTCTTTAATTGCCTCTGGTATGAGTCCTTGAGCTTTAAGTATAGCAATGCGACGTTTACGAGCTGCAGAATTGGTTTCATCAGATTTTATTATGCTGTCTAATATCTCTAATGCTTCATCATATCTGAAAAAGAAACAAAAGGACTATTTAAAAGATCTTTATAATTTTGGCAATACATAATATAAAAAAGGGATCTCATTGTACGTACAAATAAAATTTAAGCGTCTGTTTGTAAAACCAAAATTATATTTTTCTTACAAGTACATATGACTATACAGGTGTAAAAGACATCGTACCGCAAACGTTGTGATAAGGCTAAATCAACATCGGAAATGAGAGGTTACAAATATTGCCATCCTCATCCCATTCTTGAGCGCACAATGTATTGTGAACATTGGGAAGCAATCCTCAACAAAATGATGACATGCAAAACAAATCAACGATCCGCGCTACCCCACTTTTGAGTTTTATTTACGTCGAGGTTTGATGTAAATATATTAAAGGAATTTGTTTATGATTTAAAATCGTATTCATCATTGGTACAATGTCTTTTACACCCAGTATATGCAATACCTATAGCAAAAACCAAAGTTAAAACGTTTTTTCCTTTTGTGTCTGTTTATTCTGGATAATCTCAAATTTAACAAAATAATTATATATAATATGAAGTAGCTCGCAGCAGCTTCCATAATGATATTGTAACAGTTGAAAAGTAACATAGGTACCTACATGAAAAGATACTCATTTCTTCAAGGCCTGCCAGCCGTGATGCCTCATATCTGTGAGCCTTCTGGTGCTGCAGTTGTCCACGGACGTGGGTAGACACTCAGGTGAACCTCCTGCCTGTTTGCTCTTGTTATATAATTTAAAAAAACTTACTTTTCTTCAGCTTCCAGGCAGGCCGCCCTGTATCTCATGACACGGAGACTGCCCGGAAACTCCATGGACAGCATCATTATCCATGACTTTGCCAATGAGTAGTAATGGCAGTCCAGAGCAGCATATATCACTTGCTCCATTATGACATATTCTAAAATTTCAATATTCACTTCTAAAATGAAGTTATAATAAAATTCAAATTTTTGTAACTACCCGAGGTTCATGCTGATTCTTCTCGTGGCTCAACTTTTCCGAACAGTGGTAGCTTCTAAAATATTTGTTGATTCAAAATTTCATGATTCACTCGCTAAACATTAAACAACAATAAGCACATATAATTCAGGCTTATCTCGAGGATATTTTGCTGCAATTTAGTATTAAATATATTATTATAACTATTTAGAAGTGTAGTTTTGTATATACGCTCGGTTAAACTAAAACTGTCAAGATTTATAAATCAGACATGCTTCACTGATATTTCTCTATATTTTAAAATTAAACAAAAGAAAAATATTATAGAGTGGAGGATTTAATTCGGGATTATTATGGATCAGGGAAGAGAACGAAGGTCAATCTGAAATATTTCCTAGAAACATTGGAATGTTTATTGTAGGAAGGCGTAATTGCGAATATTCTTCTTCTCTGTCAAGAATTGACCTATTTTCAGGGGTCTCTAGGGACAATAGAAGTGCATAATGCTAATGCTTCATAATATACAGTACGGACCTCTTTATAAACCGATTCGTACTCTGTAAAGGGCTGCATTAAATCAAGTTATAACTAAATTGAAGTCCTAAAACTAAACATTGGACATAATGACTAGAAGAATTTTACTAGCATGTGTACTTACATATATCTTAAATATGAGCAAAATATGTTGAATGTTGAATATATTTTGAAGTAACAAGGAGAAGAAACACTAAGAAAATTCAAACAGGTTTTATTAAATACATACCAATATTTATTGATGGCCTTGAATCTTCACTGGGGGATGATTTTAAACCACAAATTCATACAAGTTGCAAATAGTAAGGGACAGTAAACTAAACTGAATTGGGTATCTAATGCATAAAAATCGCCAGATAGTGGGTTACGCAGATGATGTGGCGATCGTAGCTAGAAATACAAGAAAAGTGGAAGAGATAACAATTAGATTGGTTGCAGAAGCGTATAAAAGAGCAACAGAAATGTAGTTAATTATTATTAATAATAGAGGGATCGCGTCAGTAGATCAAACAAAGCCGGATTTGAACTCAAATCCTTCAGCAAAGCAACTCAGGTTTCTACACACTGAGGTGCCGGGAACCTATTTTTATATCTTCATTATATTTATTTAGTGACCATGTAATATATAACTGTAACAGTGACACCACACTTGTTATTCTCAGAATTATTTTTTTCCAAATCCGAAATATTCCTAATTTTCGCATCACTTATCTGTCTGTCCATGGGATTCTGACCATTACATACAATGACTCACATAAATATTTGTACAATCACAAGAAAATGTTTCTATATGTATGATCTTGTAAAAAAATTATTTAGTTTTTTAAATCGTACCACCGTACAATAACAAAAAAAGAAAAACGTTTATAATCTGCACTCGTTATTTACAAAAGTCAAAGAGATAAAATGCTTAACAAACGACAGAAGTATTTATATACAAAATTCCAGGGAATTGTTATAGCAATGTGTGGTAATAATGCAGGGATCCATATTACCCAAATTAACAGCTTTAGACCCAAATGTAATGGACACTCAAGCTGCTAACATTTGGCTTGTGTGAGCATCAATGTGCTCCAAGAATGTTCCCAATGAAACCACCTCATAGGGAGCCCCCCTCCCAACAGCACAGGGTGCCCCAGGACCCCAGCACCCAGAAACCTGCGTCCCTCCCAAGTGCAGAGCACATCCCTGGCTCCCTCTGCCTATCGATATTATTTTTTAGAAATATCGATATTCAAAAATTATAGCAGTCCTGTTAGAAATATAATTTAATTATATCGATCTAAATTCTTGCAAACTTTTTCAACCAAAAGGTACTTTTTCCTTATAATTTGGACTACAATTTGTTGTATGATTACCTATTAATTTACAACTTTGAAATACTTATAAGTTATTGTAAATTTTAAACTTTTACGATTTATATTAATAGTTTTATAGTAAAAGTCATGAAAGGATACACATATATAAAATAAATTATTTAAGTAACTTCTACAATAAAATCGATTAATCGGACATGTAAGCTTGTAACATTGGCCTGAAAATTAATGAAGATGGATTTGAACAGGTTGATAACTTCAAATATCTTGGAATAATCATATCAAGTAGCAATTCAGAATAATCAGATTTGAAAAACAGGATTAGTTTAGCAAAATATGTATGCATGCTTGCAACGCTTTCAGAAATTTTTAGACCAATGAAAATACGTTCAGAAAAATATGGATCAAATACTTCATCCTCCCTGCAATTTAAAGTTGAAAATGGAGAGTGGGTCAAAGCTTCAAATATGGGTTTTGGGATAACATATGTTTTGCCAATAATTCTCGCAGGTTTAGTGATTAAAGAGAATGGCTTAATTATAATTGAAAGTCCAGAAGCTCACTTGCATCCTGCTGGCCAATCTAAAATTGTCCTTCCTGCCTTGCCACCTGTACGCGGGAGGACCTGATGCGAGCCACAGAGGATGCTATTCGCGTGGCTGAGTTTTGGGAAGGAACTGTTTGATGCGTAATAGACACGACGTGAAGAAGAAGATCAAGTTTCTGAAGATAGATATGGAGCTATCCTCATAATACACAAGGTAGGAATGAAATATGAAAGGCAGAATAAAAATAGGAAATACATCGGATTATTAATACAGCAATGCGTCCCAGGGGCGAACAAAAATTGCCGTATGGGGTGGAATTTCCAATTAGCTAATTGAAAAAAAACGCAACGTCATTAACCTGATATTTAACCCCTGCCGTTGTTTGCCAAATGTCGCCAACGGAAAGGTCAGATAAACTCGTGCAAGGGGAAAACAGGCCAAATTACTTTTTTAAATGCACGACGCTCGCGGGGCCAAGTTTTAAATCGAACCATATATTACAAACTAATTAACCGTTTTGTAATGTATTTTCATCTGTGCAAACCAGCACTCTAAATGAAGCCAAGTACAAAAAAGAAAATGTAGATAAACGTCTTTCTGTCGCATAAACACTGTTCGTTTCTTTAGTTTCAATTCAATTTCGGACTTTAAAAAAAAAAAACTTTAACAGGATCTTTTGAACCGTGAAATATGTTAAAAGTTATCACTGGTTCGGAAAATTTGAGCCACAAATACGCACGGATCTAGCATTCAAAAAAGGCGGTTATTCGATTTTCGGCAAGCCCTATTTATCGATGATCTTACTTAAATTTATAGGACATGCAGGGCTTGGCTGGGAGTGAAAATACTCGAATTGGGAGTTCCAGATGAATAAGCGTTCAAAAAGTAAAAAATGTTAAAATATGCTGTCGCACCGTATAATATACTACAGGGAAAGTATGACGTCACAAATCCATTGGGATAGTGAGCATGCCCATCGTGCCCACCATGGTGGATCCACGCCTGGACAAGTGAAGTACCAGAAAGAAGCTCGTTAGCCACTCTTTTAAAAGTAGCTCTCAGAAAAAAGGAATTCACATACATACATATATAATACAAACATCAATGATTCGAGGGCATAAATAAGGAATCCTTTATAGTGCGTACTGTCTTAAAATGCACGACCCGCTAAAGTATTCACATCTACATGCCAAATGGCGTGTAGAGGCAAACACGCAAGCTCGTCAATATCATAGGCTTATAGGGCACACACAAGCAAGCGTAACAATTAATTCAAATTATATTTTATTGAAATAGTATAAAGTACAATGCTGAAGCGACTCAACTCCAAGCAGTTTTACCTTTAGTATAATCTTCAACTCGGCATTTTGCGATTGTTGCGAATTAATGGAGGGACGTGCATTTTTAGACATGAAACATCCATAAAAGGTTATTAAATGTTACATACATTACATCCAACACCTAATTTGTCGTCGGTTTGCGCGTGACGTGACTTAGCGAGTGTTAATTTGCAGTTAACTGATGAAAAGCAAACATCCCGCTTACATAAATAAGCTGCGTGCATCTTGACTAAATTCGTGTAGCGTTTGTAACTCTGAACATTTATGTGTATATAAGTGTACTGTAAAATGTAACGTTGGAATTGTAACACTGAACGAGTATTGTAACGATGGCACACATAATACAAATCAAATATAGGCATTAATAATGAGGACGTTCACGTGATTAATAAGAGAGGATAAGTAATAATTCCACGGTTTCACCGTGCCGGTACCTTTATTAATAGGATTTATGTATTGGAAACCTACAATAGTTCTTGACAAACCAAGGTATTTAGATAATTTTTTCACAGGAAAAAATTCAAAAAATTGATTAGGATAAGATATATGAAATAATTAATTATTAGTACTACAATTAAAACTTAATTTAGCCCTCATACGTATGAAGGATTTTTTTAACGTGCGTTAAAAAAGCGTTTACCTAGAAAATAATTATGGATTCCCAAGTTTATGTTCACACGGCAGCGTTTCTATAACGCAACGCTATTTTATCGAGCAATGTTCTATTTTCAACGCTATATAATTATACGGTATATTTTCGTATCAACGACGCTGAAAAAGCGCCAATGCCGAGATTTACCGCAACGCTTTTTTAACTCTCGTGCGAAGGAGGGCTTAAAGCTGTTTTCACATGGTTAACATAAATCAAAAAAGATATATATATTTTTAATTTAGTATTTTGAAAATATTGATGCGGTCGCAATACAGATCAACCGTGGGCCTGGGGTTGGCCACCGCTGTGTAAAACTATTAATTTTATTTAATTTACATTAAACTGTTTATTGTTATAACTTTTTTATACCTTTATAAGGTAAATAAATGATTGTTCTGCCATTAAAATTAATAAAAAAATAATAAAGTCAAAGCAATGCGACCAAAATATAGGTCAACGATACATAATTATTTTTTTAATGCCGTTGTTCATTATAATATTATAATACACATTATGAGGCAATATATTTGATTGTATTACAAAAACAATTATTTAAAAAAAACATATTATATATATTGAAAGGCCACCTATTACGAAATCTCAAAAACCATGGTCTAATGGCTCTCGAAGGTTTAATTTTGCGAAATAAAGTCCCGGGAAACAGCTAGAATCCTATACAGATCAATAATAAATAGAGGAAACGAATTATGCATCCTTATTATGATAAAAAAAAGACTAGTTACGTAAGCAAAAACCTACAATACATAGAGGAAACGCATTATTTTTATATTTGCAATATTACTGTTACAAGTGGAACGGAACGTACCACTATCATACCTTTCACCAAAGCGGTAGCGGATAAAGTTGGGTAAGAAAGGAGCAAGATATAGGCTAAGATTAGAGGCCCGGGAGGGGGGAATTTACTATTGTACGCTCGGATTTGCCTCGTAGTGCCTCTCTTCTCTCGTTTCTTTATTGTCCGTCTTAGTATCCCTCTCAATCGTCCACTTTAAAACAAGGAATATATTATTTTATTTACTTTAAATATTTATCAAAAATTATTAAAAAAATAAATTCGTTTCAGCTTCTAAATACAACAATAATAAATAACCAATCTGGTCTGATAATTGCTTATATATTTTGTTATATTGCGATATTTTACTTATTTTCATTTAAGTTAATGTAAAAAAAAAAAATGGATTAGATTCGTGCGTTGATATATGTATATTTAAAATTTGAATCCGGAAATTTTTTTAATACATATTTTCTGTAATAAAATAAATAAATAAAAATTAAAAATACCTATACCGCTACAGGGTGTCTTACAATGCATAGGAAAGGACTGACAGAGAAACTGGAAATGAAAGAAAGAAAGATTCTATGGAAAATCTTGGGACTGATGAAAGAGAACGGCGAATGCAGAAGAAGACACAACCATGAGCTTTATGGCCATGTAGAAAAAGTAACCGCCGTGGTGCGGAAAAGGAGAATTACGTCCTATGGCCACATAGCCAGCATGAATCCAGGGAGATTGACAAACAAAGTATTGGAATGTAGGTATATGACCGGTCTTATCGGCTCTTGTAAATCAAAAATATCAAGTTAATCCAAAATACGAAGCCTCCCAAACAAAAAAGATGGCGTATCTGTGAAATTCAATCGAACGCGCCAAAAACCAAAGATTTTGATCAAACAGACAAAAAAGGGAAGATTGCTTCAGATCGATTTGGTTATTGTCGAAGACGTAATGCAATCATCTCATCGCCGCCTGGATTGTAGTAGTGATACTTCCGATGCTATTCCTTTTGACTTTTACATCAAACGGAAACCTTACGCGACCAAGGGCTACTGGCTACAGGTATGCATATACTAGGCGTAACTGGCTACAGGTATGCATATACCAGGGGTTACTGATTACAAGCGTGTATATACCAGGGGTTACTGGCTACTGGAATGTATATACCAAGGATTGTTGGCTATAGGTCCTTTGTACCAGGGGTAACTAGCTGCAGGTATCGTTACCTGTCTCAGTAACTTACATCACATAAGTAAAGACAATCACAATGTTATACTACGGTAGTTTGTTTGGTTTAACGTCACATTATGCTGCTATGGCTAATCGGACGATGCTACAGTGGGGGTCCTGAATTTTGCCTGTCCAGATATTATTAGCTAAGGTATATGTTAAGTCTATTATAAATATTTTAGAAGCTGAAATTTTTTATTTTTAATTTGGTAAGTTCTAGAAGTTTTTCAGTGCACATATTTTAAAACTAAATGCATGCATTCGTAGTGTATATTAGTAGTTTTAAATAGCAAATTTCTAACTGTAAATAAGATTGAAATATTATTTTAATTTAATTTAATTGGGAATAATAATAAATAAGTTTAAATAAGAATTTCTGATTTTTCATTTTGATATAAATTTCAGCATTTAATACGAATGGTATAGTATTTGATAATTCTCCATGGAGACCAGGCCGTCCAGAAAGGGATAATACTCATCTCAGAGGGACCCATAGCCCTGAATCAACACGCATCCTCCTTTGACTGACTCAGAGTACAGCAGGGTGAAGGTAATCTGCATAGTGAAATAAAGTGAGAGCTAAGCCTATCAGCAGGGCATTATTATGATACATTTGGGCGAAGTTTTACCCTCTAATTTTGGCTGTGACTTCCCAAGTGCTCAGATGGTACATTGACAGCCACCTCTAGTTGTACAGAATGTTTTATTTCATTAAATAATTATAACTAAATTTAAATAATAATTGAATATGATCGTTTTTTACTAATGTGATTTTTTATAAAGATTTTTTGAATTCACATTATTGAAAACAATTATAGCTGTTATGCTACTAGTCCAAAATTTTGTATTGTATATAAATTGTATTGTATATAAATTGTATAATTCACAAAATAGCGACTTCGTTAAGTTTGATATATTTAGCGGCCCCAGATTTTGCTTCTAATGACAACATTTAATACAATGTATAGGTTATAATGACAACAATACTTAACCTCTAGACTGCTCGATTAACAAATCAGGTTAAGTGACAGAACATCCTAGAACTTGCAAAAAAATACAATAACCCAATGTTTTTAACTAACAAACTTTAAAAACATCTCCAATCCACTCTTCCACTTCTATTTTGTTTTGTACACAAGCCTTTTATTTTGCTATCAATTCACTGTATCTTACCATGTTTGGCCTGTCTTAACAAGCCAGCTCGGTCCAGTATCCTGCATGCTTCCAAGGCACATGCCACGACAGCTTCCTTTTTCTTACCACGGTGTATAACTTCAGCGACAACAGGGCGTCCTCTGGTGTCGTCTATTGGTAACTCTACTCTAATTTCAAGACAAAATAAATTAGTTTTTAATTACAGGTAACGCCACGCTTGCAGTCCATTGGGTCTGCAACCAAATTGAGCCGGCGCGTTCAGGTACCAGTAACTCTTTCTCGTATAAGACCGGTGTGAAGTGGCGGCAATGCTGACGCGTCAAGTGATGATGTTGTTCTTGCATTTTGTTCGGTTTGTAAGAATTCCTGGTTAAAGGCCGGCAACACATCTGCGAGGCTCCTGGTGGTGCATAAGTCCATGGGCATCCGTAATCACTTGTGAACAGCCTGCCCCTTATAATATTATAAAAAACAAAGTTTATGTGTAAACAATACGAAAGTTGATAACATCAAGTGTTGAACAAATACCTGCAAATGAACTGCCCAACTCCCCTCTCTTCACAATCATAAACAAGTTCATGTCCTTCTCTTTCAAAGTACCCTCGGAGTGTCTTTTTAGGATCTGTGAGGTAAAGTTCTTCATTTGCAGTGGAGGCATATGGATTATCTGCTAGGTCTGGCTCTTCTTCAGCATCCTCTCCTAAAACAAACATAATGAATATACTTAATAGATGTTAAAATGCAGTCAGACAATTGATTATTTATATATAAAAGTACAAAAGATTATTTAAAAATGATGTTCGTACTGGGCCTTTTGCCTGACTTGCCAGGTAAAATTATTGTTTCATAAAACGTACGGGCAAGACAATGTCTGTCGGGTCCGCTAGTGCTATTATAAATAGAAAAATATGTATAAAAATAAATATAACCCTTTACAAGCATCAGCGAAATGGTTTAATACAAAAATAACTGTTGATGATATGAATATATTTGTTTTGGAAATACAGTACCCATTCCCCAGTCTATTCCTTGTTCTTCAATTCTTTTCTCTTCTTTTAATCTATCTGCTTCTCTTTTTAATGTGGCATCATGAATCATTCTTTCTCTTTCTTTTTTCATTTCCTCGGCACGTTTCTTTATTTCTGTGACAGTGAGTTCTGACTCACCTTCTGCATCAAAATCAGGACCCTGCAAAATTATTGGGTAATAGAATTTGTTGTTGATGGACGTATATTGGTGATTTATTTAAAGAAATCTTTAATTTCTATGTTTTTGAGTTAAGTCTGAAAATCAACATTTCACAAAATATTTCAAATATTGATATAGGATGATAGATTTAAATAAGTTCACAGAGAGTACTACTTAATAACATAACATAATAGTGTCATACTTTTCACAAAATAACATAAAAAGAATGTGTACAGTATAAAAATGCACGCTCTTTCAATATATTCATCACAACATGCCGAATACTGTGTAGACGCAAACACGTAAGCTCATCAATATCATTGGCTTACTGTGCATGATAGAGTTGCAGTTTAAAATAAAAACGCTGCGCACACTCAATGAACCAATTTGTAATCCTAAGCCACAGCAATTCCATAATATACATCAAGATGCATGAATGTAATAGATAAAGACAAAATAACAATAATTCCACCACTTTATAATACTTACCAATAATATAAAAGTCCTAGTGCTGTTACCAAATTTTATCTGGTGCCCAACCCTAACTCTTACATAATGACTGTCTTTAATTCTTTCCCTATTGAGAAAGGTACCGTGAGTGCTACCCAGATCATAAAGATACCAGCCTGATTGTGGTTCACCTTCTTGTGCAAATGCTTTGTATTGAAGTACAGCATGATGCCTGTAAAAAGTAAAATTTGGCTCTGGCAATAGCTTTATTTTAGCTATAAGAGCATTCTCTTAGCTATATCGAAAACTTTTTAAACTGCTCAAAGCTTCAAGGTTCAGTGATTGCTTGACATATCACTTAGTTAAACAATGACAGATTATGTTTTAGGTCTGAAGCGAGTTAATGATAGAGGCAGCTTCGTTTCAACATCCTCTATCAGTCCATTTAAGAATTTAGATATCTTGAACCAACAGTGAGATACAGCTGTTTTCGTTTTTTTAACTAAATTAAGTTTTTAATTTAAAAGACTAACATTTAATAAAATATCATTAAAATAACATCTCAATATCAATAATCTCTTCGATAACTATTATTAAAATACATAATTTGTTGCAATAATATCGTGTTTATTGAATTATAAGTAGAATAAATTGTAAATGGCAAAACTTTGTTTTTTGAGTTAGGTCAGTTTATGACTAAGCGTACAATATATTAACAGGTCACAGGTGAAGTGTTAAAATTTTGGTACCACTTTCTGAAAATTGTGCACACAGAGGAGTATAAGATTTGGCACAATTATACTTTATATAGAGGGATGTGTGTGAATGCTAATATTAAAAAAATATATGCAATATTTATAAATTATAATAAAACCACACTCACTCCAATACCAAATGATTTACACACACATGTATGCATTTTACTAAATGATGATCTCAAAAAGTAGGCATGACATTAATTGTTTGTATATTAATTGTCAAATGATAAAACAATGTTGCTGTAAAAAGAATTAAAACTTTATATATAGGTTTAAATATGGTGCAGAAATGTAAAGATTTGAGGCTGAATTTTGACCAGCCTGCGATCTCTGTTATACATAATATGTTTACCTGGATATTGTAGGATGTGCTAAGTGTATATCACAATTGGCAAGTCTGCCAAACATTTTCTTAACTTACGAACTAAACAATAATATCAAGGTTAGTTTTTATACAAAAGTGGTTATTGTTTGGTTTTTGTGTTTATTTGCATTTTCCTTACTTAAAGAGAATTGCGGTTATTCGAACTTTTGATGGATCTCTTTCAATATATATACCAGTTCTTTTTAATATTTTAGATGCCTTTAAAATACCTCTTATTTCACTTTTGTTAGAAAACTCAGCACAAACAATTTTCTTCCGTTCTGTGTGTGATGCATCATACTATATTTTTTTCTGTTTGTCTTTCAGTAATAGGTATTTATGCGTCCTATATTGGAAACCGGTGATGGGTTTTCATTGATGTGAATTTATACGTATGAGTAAACTCAAACTTGAATTACAAAAAAAAATATTTTTATATTTAGGTACAGTTTAAATAAAATAATTTTGATGAAAGTAAAATACATATTTCTATCTTATCGATCCACGCTTGCACATACGACATCTATCGTTCTGGGTACCTGGGGCCTTCATTATGTGTTTACGGTATGATTTTGTCGCTATCACCTGATCCTGGATGGCAAAGACGAAGCTTTCCGTCTCCGCGTAGAGGTCTCCACGGGTCAGCCAAGTGAACGTGGCACATTTGTCTAGGTGGTCGCCCTCCAGGATCGTTCGATACCGTCCGTGCAGGGGCTTTCGCTTCCACTGCGTTATTAATTCCTCTTTAGACTAGCCCAGTAGGTATTAGAGGCTAACTTATAACTGCAGGTATATTGCATATATATGCGGTGCACACGAATATGTGTATGTTAACAACATATTGCAGTACATGTTTGTTTTTTTTATAATCGGTTTTAGATGCTGTGCATTTAAATACTACAAAGTTAACCTGATTTAAAGACTTAATTTCCTTTGGAAAAGAGGAATCATAGCATTATATGTTGGGGTTGGAAAGGAGGAAAACTTGGTCCCTATTGGATTGTAAACCACAGTGTTTACCTGGGTAAGTGATTCATAAATTGAGTTTGAAATGCATTACTTAATAGAGCATCTACAACAGTACCATAATGCATTCTCCCTTTTCCAATAACAGTGTCTATTTGTTTGCACACATATGAAAGACAAACTTAATTTTGCTTTTTCATTTGAAGCTTAATTACTGAGCTGGGATAGGACAAAACTGTATTAATTTGAGTAAAATCGGGATATGCCAAAATTGGTGAAGATACGAGTTTATTCTTTAGTGTATCAAAGGATAGTTGGTGAGTGTTTTCCCATTTAAAGGGTGTGTCCTTTTTTAAAAGAGATGTTAATGGTTTGGCCAATTTTGAAAAATCTTGTATAAAACGTCTATAATATGACACAAGACCTAAAAATGATTTTATATCCTTTGGTGATTTAGGGACAGGAAACTCAGTTACAGCTTAATTAAAAACTACATAATGAAGTATAAATTTTTTTTATATATTTTCGTCAATACTATTAATTAGGTACAAAAAGTAACAATCGAATATTGGCTAATGAAATTGTATATTTCCTATTTTTAATGGACTTAAAAAACGAAGCTACATAGGTAGTAATCTAAACATATGTTAAAGGATTCTATTGCTTGACCTGTCAAAATACTTTACTAACTGTTCATCTCTGAAGTATATTTTCGTATTTCGTTCAAATTCTTTCTCAACTTCATATACTTAATATTTTTTTTAATCCAATATTTATCACTTTTTTTAATTAGTTACAATGTAATAGGAAAAAGCCCAAAAAGCAAAGCATTATTCTCTAAAATACAGGTAAAAACTAATCAATCACCTTTTTGCCATTATTATTTTTTGCAAAATTTTAGAGACTTATGGCTTTGCTTTTTGGGATATTTCCTACTGCATTATAATTCCAATAAACGTTCTTATACTTTGTGGTCTAAATAAATTTACTTTTCTTAAACAATTTCAAAGAATAAATAAAGCATATTGTAATAATTTGGATTTTACATATTCTTCACTTTTACTTACATATAATAATTTAATTACATATACATGTACATATTTTACAGTTTTTATTATATATAAATCCGAGCCCTAATTATTATTAAAACAAGATTTGAACGGCGCTGATGTTATAGTTTATTATTATAAGCTATATAAACAGAGGTCCCGGTAGGTAGTCTCAATTTATATGTGATTCTGCCTCAAAAAAATTTTTTTTGTTTTTGTCTTGATGTATGAAATTCAGAAAGGAAGAATAAATAAACAAAACAGTATAAAAATTTAGTTTCAGTTTAAACCTATCATTATATTAAGCAACATTCATTAGATCGTTCTTCTAGTATTCATTGTTTTAGATAGTTTTCGGAGATATGATGTTTCAGAAAATAAGAGTACTGTTGTACTGTTTTGATATATGAAAATTGTTATTCAAGGTTAGCTAAATTGAGTCATAATGGGAGTTGTTAACAAATCAATACCAGTAATAGAATGAAATTTTTTCACAGGTAAAAACTGTTTATGGTGATGGTTTTATGATTTGAACGAATATGTTCAAGTGATGTGAGATTATGAAAGCAGAGCGAATGTCAAGATCAGAGGAGCGGAAGACGCGAAAGAGTGCATGAAACCATGAATTCCTTATTTATCAGTTAGGAATCAGTTCACAATTCGTGAAGGGATTATTTTCAATGTATTTAAGCAATAGTAACAAAAGCTTTCTATGTTTTTGTTGATTTAAATATGTATGAATTTATTTCTGTGTCCACTTACAACTCTATATAGGATTATTTTCCAAATGTGGTTATGTGTTATAGTTTCATTCACTGTCAATTATTATTTCTTGTATAAAATTTAGGTACCTACATTACTATGTAAAAAATACAAATCTTATTTTTACATTGTGCCTTTTTAATTTTTTAACTCTTCGTACATATTCCTATAAAATGAAATGAAATGTTTTATATATTCAGATACAATTTCTGTTCCTATTTCTGATTTGTTTCTGTTCCATATTTTTATTTGTTTTTTTTTCCTAATTTTTTTTCCTATCAACCGTTTATAATATTTAATGTTTAACTAACCAATTATAACCTATATTTTACAATATATTGTCAGCTACAAAGAAATTTACAAAAGTATTCAATAACTTAAAATAATGAAGTAAAATCAGATTAGTTTTTAAATGCAAAGAAAACCTATCATAGTCAACATTGTTATTAATTATTGTATTATCATGTACTAACCGGAAATGATGCTTAAAATTAAACCCTTAAGGGCTATTACCACTTAATAATTGTATTTCCGTATTGTCTATTTGTTTTTATAAAAAAAAATTCTGTTGTACTGTTAATGATAAATAAACTAAGACAAAACTAAAAACCATGTTACACGGTAGTATGATTTCACATCAGAGTTTATTCACGAGAATTGCTTAAAAGCGGGAAGAGCTTTTTGTTAATTAGCTGAACTTTTGTAATAGTTATAAAAATGTTGAATGCAAAACAGTTTATTGAAATTTATCGTTTATATCATCCCCGTTGATTATCGTTCTTAAAGCAATCTATGAGAGGTGAAACACGATGTGACTCATTGCTGTGCGAGAATGGTAGCTACTTATCGTTTTGTGCACAAATAATTAGTATTCCTTAAGATAAATTGATTTGATTAAATCGCCGAACCGCTTTTCAATAGAAACGGGCTTTCTTCTCTGAGTGGGAACATTTGAAATTCTTTTTCCATCCGAAATCTAATCCAACATCAGAAGTTGTCAAGGATTTTTTAAACTAAAACGGAAATAATATTTATAATGCAATGTTTAAATTTGCCTAAATATTTTTAAAATTCATTAAACTGATTGCTTAACCATATAAAGTGACTTTAGTAATATACGTGGTGTCAGCAAGGCATGTGTTGGACATTTTACAGAATTAGCAGAATGGATATTTAAAAGTAAAAGCACTGAATTATTTTTTTTAAATTATTTTTCATATATAATACATACACTATCTTATACGTGAGTTGACCGCTGCGCCACGGAGGTCGTCAAAAAAAGATGGAGATTGCCAATTCGGTGTGTATGTACATATGTATAATAATATTGTCAAAATCGGTAAGTTTTTGGATGTGTTAGTCTATACTAGTTTCTGAACGTGTGTACCAAATTTCATAAGTGTATGTATGTTTGTATATTTGTATGTTTGTCTGCTCATATCTCGCAAATTACTGTCCGATTTTTGAATGGTTGGATCATTAACCAAGATAAATTTTACAACAAAATTTTCTATACAAAATAAAATCATTATTTCCTTATTAAATAAATAATATCAACAATACCAATAATATAAAGCATTCTATGAATTAAAAAACAATTGTAATTAAAAAGAGATATAATTATTTACCGAATAAGGACTTAGTAATAGCAATTAGAACGCTATCATTTGCCAACACCTTTAGAATAGAACGACTAACTCCATAACTTTATGATATTGACCAATTTTTCCCTTTAAACATTATTACAATAATATATTTTGATTTTTCCTTTTCATAGCTTTGATAATCATAAATTATATATTATATATTTTTGTCTGGCTTGTATTCAAGAATTTTCATTAGTTCTCTTGAATCTGTGCAAGTAAGATTTGGTCTGTCCATATTCTGTTTCGACTTGTGTTCATTTGTCCAGTATTCGTTTGAGATCAAATTTTATTTTTTTCGTTTAATTTATTACCGAATATTCTATATATATAAGATGTTATGCAGTGCAATATACCTAAAAGGAAACCTACTCAGTAATATTTACTGATTTTCAGTTTGCCCCTTGTTATATAAAAAAAAATTACGTTTCTGAATAGATGCATTTTCATTTCTTTTTTTAATAGCTTGACATTAATTAAACATTAATTGTTGTCAACCGTGGTGCTTTAACGTTATCAAAAAAGCACACAAGGACCACCTAGTAGTAGAATGGATGTGTAGAAGTAATTACGAACGAACCAATTTTTAGTTAAACGTACGTACTTTGTTATTAGGTAACGCTGAGCTCAAATGCCGACAATTACCGCATCTCACATCAAAGGCGCCGGCTGAACGATTCGTCTCGCCTATTTAGTGTTAACTGAACCGCCCAGCGTAATTTGAACCCCGGCTACATAAAAATTTAACTATTTTGATGAATACACTGATAAAATTAAAAATCCAATGGACCAGTAACTGTGTCTGTATCTATACTTTACATATATAGCTGAAGAGTTTGTTTGCTTGCACGCGCTAATCTCAGGAACTACGGGTGCGATTTGAAAAATTCTTTCAGTGTTAGATAGCCCATTTATGGAAAAGGCTATAGATATAATATCATAAAATTGAATCTATTTTTTTAACTCAATTTACGCGGACGAATTCGCGGGCACAGCTAGTTTTGAATGCGGGTAGCTCAAATCAAATGATGTTTTATTCAAGTAGACTTTAACAAGCTCTTCTGAATCGTTTTTTAAAAGCTACCACTGATTCGGAAAAGTCGAGTCATGAGAAGAACCAGCAAGAAACTGGTTATACACTTTTAATAGTAGTTCTTACAAAAATGAGGTTAATACATTTCCACGGTCAAAAGCATAAAGCTGTAGCGAATCCACTGCAAGCAGTTTTCTCTTTAATATAGTCTGCGACTGTATTACGCCTTACGAATAAACGTGTTTTTAACATGGCGTTTAAATTTATCAAGAGACAAAAATATGGCTTCTGGAGTTTTGTTAAAGAAAAGTATACTCGCGTCCACAAATGTTTTTTGATTGATTTTTTCAACATATTGTATTTACAAGCTGGAACAAATTTCACATAACCAACTCTCATGAATACCGTTTGACTTGAAAAGAATTTCACTGGGAACATACAAAGAGGTACTGGATTTTTACATATTAAGATATATATTATTATGTGCCTAACACAATAAAAATATTTTTTTTGTTTTTCTTTTCAAATAAATATGGGTAATTATTCAGTTTGGTCACTTTTCCAAAAATGCATGTTCTTTCCCTTCTCGAAATTATTTTTTGAACTCAAATGAGTGATATTCCGTCGGCGGGTGGCTGACGTTCCGCGCGAAAGGTAGCTCTTTACGGATAGGTTAGAAGCGGACGGGCGATCGCGCGGCGATCACTTTGGCCGCTTCGCGGTTTCCTGGCGATCGCCTTGGCCGCTTCGCAGTTTTCTTTTGTTTTAACACAACAATGCATATGTATGTGTTTGTGTAATGTTAACATTAAAGTCGAAATGCTCCAAAATGCCCTATTGTAGCAATTCTAACTTGAAAACTTTAAACGAATACCGCTCATTACAAAGCAAACAATAAAACAAAAATATGCATATTTAGTTCTGAGAAAAGTAACCAAACTGCATAACTGCCAAAATATGTATATTATATAATACAATAAAACTTTTGTTACGAACTGTACATTTCAAAATTCAATACAAAATGCCACGCATAGTCGTAGTAAGGAGATAGTGTAGGCAGATCTAAGAAACTGGCGTTGTAACATCATTGTAAATGTCAAACACTCAAAGAACTACCGGCTAATTATCCTATTGCAAGGAAGATTATATGTGCCAGCTATATACCTACTTATACTTATATATACCTACTTCAATTATACATATATACATGTTTTGTTTTAAAAGAGTTTTATCTGACTTCCTATTATACAAAACTAGCTGTGACCGCGAATTTGTCCGCGTATAAATAGGGGAAAAATTTTAGCGTGTGATATATAGCCTTCTCTGATAAATGGGCTATCTAACACTAAGAGAATTTTTCAAATCAGACCAGTAGGCCCTGAGATTAGCGCGTTCAAGTAAACGAACTCTTCAGCTTTATATATTAAATAGAGATTCCAAGTTAATGTAGCAACTGACGGGACCTTTATTATCCCTTATGGAGATTAGGATACAAGGAGGACCGTCTTCTATGAAGGGCTAGTAGAAAAGTGGCCATTTGTAAACAGCAAATTATTGTTCAAATATTCGCCGAAACGGCGCTGGTGTCGAATGAATTGACCAAAAGTCTTCAAGAACGGCGCGGTATGGTATGAATGTAGCAATGAATTGACCAATTGACCAAACCTTTAAAATTCTTCCTGATTCTAATGTGGCGCCCCCCTTATTTACCGATTTTTACTCATACTCATAGACATTTATTCAATCCAAAAATACAGATTACAAACTTAATTTAAAGTTGTAATAACCCAAATTAATATCTAAAATAACAATTAAAATGTATACCTAAAAATGAATGGGCATACACGTCAGTTTTATACCGAGTTCCTGTGATAGATTACCTGGAAACTTGGCCCTGATTTTCAATATATGCCCGGATTTCGACGGACACTAATACATTAAGATGGTACTCCTTACATTCTAATCTCCATTATACCGGAGCTAAACATTGATCAAAGAGTTTGTACATTTTTGTCCTTGAAGTCAACAAAGTTCTACAAAACTTTGTGAAGTTACACAAAGTTCCCTTTTTAAATTTTCGTTGAATAGATGACTTAGCTACTGGAAGAAATTTGTTATCCATTGTCCAATGTGGAAAAGTTAGTTAAAAATATCGACGGTGGTCTATGAGTATGTTGGTGAACTATGCTCCTTTCAACATTGATGCCAATGCTTAGTGAAGGTAATTGCTGAAAAAATGAAAACTGAAAAAATAATTAAACAGGTTATGTTTATTAATTATCACTATTGTATATAGGTTTTGAGCTGTTGAATATATCCACCCTCCAACCCTCCGCTCACAATCAAGGGGTGGAGCTAGTTAGTGGTGGAGCACTGGGGTCTTCCACAGTTTTCTTTCGGGCCCATGGGGTTTCTTTCTGGCCACTCTAACACCAGCTTTTCCAATTTAGCAGTGGGTAATCCATCCATTAAATCTTTCGGGACACCCTTTCACCACCCTAATGTCCACAGCCCTTGCCTTTTATTAGGAATATTAGAGTTGTTTTGTAAAACAATTTAGCTAATTTATCTGGTTTAGAAAATAGTTAACTTAATTTAAAATGAAATGTAGCTGATTTAGCCCTCGTTTAAGAAGCAATTTAGCTAATTTGGAACTCGCTTTCAGCCAACTAGTTTAGAAAGCAGTTTACCTAATATACAGTTTGCTTAACGCGATGATTTAGAGGCTAGTATAAAAAATCGTTTACCTTAGCTAATGCTGGTTTACGTCTGCCTCTATATTCCATTTTGGTGTCTCTACCGGTTCTTCGCAATTAAAACTGTTCATGCCCAAGCGGTCGAGTGTGGTGAGCTTCCCCTCGGGATAATTGCGATAAATTACATAGCCCACCTTTGGCATATACTTTTTAATGTGCGCTTGCATCACGTCGATACTTGCCCCCATTGCTTTATCGGCTGCAATGATGGAGTCCGTCATAAACTTCGAGTAGCTATAGAACTTCTGGATTAACGACGTGCGAATAATGGAGATTAAGAGCGTGCATCTTGAGGGGATTCATATGCTTGGAATTATTAAATGGACGATGATTCAGGGGATATTATGTGTAGTTCTCTGTTAAGGTTAACGTGTTCAAATGTCGTTTGTGTTTATATTTTATTTTAGCGGGAAAATGTAGTGGAGCATTTGATAACTAAGGCTTCAAAAAAAGAAAGCGAATTAAACCTAATACGCAATTTTTACAGTTAGGTACAAAAATTTTCAATTATAATTTCGAGAGTCATTTAATTATTATTTCAATTATTCATCGCTCCTAATTAACAATCAGTAATGAATGGAACATATTTAATGAGAAAATTATCCGTATTATATAAATTATTACGTAAGTAAATTTCGATAATAAAGGAATTAATTGAGCAGGCAAATTGGACCACAATTAATCTGGAATCGATCTGAAGTACCGACGCGACCGGTGTTCAAAAAAACGGAGTGAGCAAGGCCAATAGAAGTTGCTCTGTAAGCCTAAAACGATTTTATCTAAAACGTATGACGTCAAGAAATTTATTCAAAAGCTATTACTAAGTATTACATACTTTGTCATCAGCTTAATTGTTTATTTTTGATGAAAATTCATTTTATGTTTCGAATGGTATTCTAAAATGGAAAATATTAAAAACCCGATTTAATTTATCTGACGGCAATGTTTAGGATTTTACCTATAAATATTGTCAACAATCTTCCAAAAATTTCCACTGGCGTTACCATTATATATTGCGACAATAAGTATCAGTATTTGCAATACAATTACTTACTCAACCCTTAAAACTGCAAATACGATAACAAATGAGATTTATACGTCGCACGGTGAAGAAATTAATTTACGTGCAGGCTTTTATTCAGGATGAAATAGGCTGTCGTGGCTCAGGAAACGAAGTTATCTATTACGTGGAGAAAAGACTAGAATGTTGATGGTGGTATATATTCCTTAATATCTGTTATATTTAAATTAAAAGATTCGTTTAACAATCAACTTGGTAATACTTGGTAATAACTCTTGCCCATCATAGACCAACTCTAGATAAGCGAGAATCCAAAAGACTGCAATGTTTCGTTCGCTGGATTCCATCCTCAACTGTATGGTTTTCGCGGAACTTTCTTCCCCGCACAACCGCGTTTACCAAGTGTAGTAAAGTAACAGCATGTAAATGTTCTTCTTAACAAATGCCTACTCTTCTATTTAGAAGAACGTCTAGAGCTTAGTCTGTCACGCTAATCTATTGCGGTTTGGCGGATATACATTTATGTGTCAGAATTTCTCCTGATACATGTGGTGGTATCTTTCATCACCGAGCACGAGTGTTTAAGCATAATTCAGCATTTGAAAACTAAGAGTTGCTAGCCGAATTTTTCGTTCTTGTCCCCGTTTCAGTTCCCGTTCCCGTTCCCGTCCCGTTCCCGTCCCGTTCCCGTTCCCGTTCCCGTTCCCGTTCCCGTTCCCGTTCCCGTTCCCGTCCATATTATTAAAAATAATTTAATATTGTGGTTAAACATGCTTAAATTTTCTAATTTTTTTTCATTTATACGAACCTTCTGATCAAAGTGAACAATAAAAGAATTAGTGAAATCGGCCCAGCCGTTCACGCGTGACGTCGTGACAAAGGGAAATTTATGTATTTAAAAATGAATCACATTTTTATAAATATAGTTTTCAAATCGAAAATAAGGTAAAAGTCATGTATTTTACAGTACAGATTATGTCGCTATCAAATAACCCTACTAAATAATGGATCACAAGATGCAAACAGTGTCTCCTAAACAATGAAAACCTACACAAATATGTTGTATAATAACCATTAGATGCTACCCCTAAAACTTTTCATACATACAGAACTCTAATAAAGCGCAAAAACGTATTCAGATTAATCGATGGATATGAAGCGGACACGAGAAATATTTTTACGCATCATTAGGTGGATGTGTGCTCGTGAAACCACTATTATGTTGTTGGGTGTGGGGAATATTTTACATATTAGGATGGCAACACTGGCATCAACGTCAAAATTTGATGGCTGTCATTTCACATTCCCCAATTTTAGGGTACATTTTAAACCTCGTTAGACAACCCATCTTTAATAAATGTGGCCAATAGCATGTGCACGCTTATATAGAAGTTTTGTATTTAATACGCGACAAAAATATTTGTGAAATAACATTAAAAGTTACTGTCTGATTTCGGTCAATAATTTTCCTAATGAATTTTTAGATTTTTTTTTTTTTTTATAAAACAAGGGGCAAACGTGCAGGCGGTTCACCTTAGTGATTACCGACGCCCATGGACAACTGCAACAATAATATTCTTTCAACATGAAAAATTTCAAGTCCCTACGTCTAATTGCATGGAAATTCTATAGGGGGAACATCTTGCGGGCGAACAGACGGACAGAGGATAAGGGACCCTTCTTGTATGGAAGCATAAAAATCTAGCATAACTTTAACACCTAGAGGATTAAATAACAGTGATTGTATTTTATGGGTTTGGAATTGCAACCTACACTCTTGTTCCTATGAAATCATCCATTTAACTTATCATATAGGAATGAAGAGATAGTAAATAGTGTTCTTGCATTCACTTATAGACACTTCAATTTTATTTACGTATTGTTATATAGATATAATACATACTGTTCTGTAGATAAATTTTTATAAAAGCAAAATAATATACAAAAAAATAGGTATCGGTTTTTCAGCGGTTGTCAACGAGAATGATAAATGCGTTTCTGATGATGGTAACTGTTTCAAATATTATTCTATTTTGGTTTCGGTTGGTATTTTTTTTTAAATTTCTAGTAAAGGCACCAGTTCAAAATACTGTATTTATTTCGTTTTCCTTACTATTTCATTTATCTGACTTGACTGATGAAATGATAGATTTAAATTTTATACTGATTTTTGAGTTAATTGACTCAGTCTTCTAGGATATTCGTACTGCGAATATTTAGAACTAAATCAGAATTGTCATATAACGTTTATTTCTTCTAATCTCTTCTAATAGTGTCGATTTCTATGAATTTATAGTCGACCAAGAAATAGATTTGCCACGCTATGGTCGAATGTCGTTTGCACGTCAAGAAGAAAGTTCTTTACCATTTTGGATGGCAGTCCCTACTTAAAGAAAATATTGCTAAGCGTTATTGTTAGAAATTAACGTAACGCATAACAAGCCATTATGAGCCTTTTGACTAATTGACGTGCAAACGACATTCGGCCTTAGCATGGCAAACCAATTTCTTATTCGCCTATACTTACATATGTATATATTTTAAATGTTAATTTCTCCGCGTGTTTATGTGTTTATTTATTGGTTTTTAAACACCATAACTTTAACACTGTTCATGATAAAACTTTGTAAGGCATATATAGGCGTCCGAGTATGTGAACGAACTACGACATTTATTTAAGTGTAAACTGGTGTTCTTTTCTGATAAGGCGTTACATTTGAATAATTTAGCGTCACACCAAAACGGGGCCAGTATTAAGTGTTTTTTTACTCCTATGAATAGTAATGAATTGAAAGTACAATAAAAACAGCACCACTACAGACCTTCTCTTACTTATTCCAAAATATATTAAGAACGTACTGATGCACGCAACTTTGCCTGGGTAGTTTTGTAATACACAATACGTTTTTGACATTTTATTGTAATTATTTTTTATTAAATAGACACACCATCGATATCGTTATAGACATTACAATATGTAATAAAATGGATTTTATTTTTTCCATGGGCTCCTGTTACTAGCCATTCTTGCTGTGATGTAAAATTTGTGATTGTATGTGTCTGCACCTGAATCGAGCATCTCGTCGGCGAGCGGCCTCTAGATCTTTGCAATTATAATCATTCTATTATTTTTAGTGTAAATTCATTATTCATTAAATGAGTTTAGCCCTTTTGATATTACTTTATGTTCAAGTGTTATTCGTATAGAAGTGCGTAACAACAGATGGTGATTTGAATATTACAACGAGGTATTGCCGAATTTATTAGCTTAATATTATGGAACCTCTGTCTCTGCCTCTTTCATTCATCTACATTGTTTGTTGGGCATGGTATTGTTTTTTTTTTTTTTTTTTTATTTATTTATTTATGGCACACAAAACAGGTTAAAGCTAACAATATTAAATAATATAAAAAAAGTAGTTATGTAGAGTTGCGTAAGACCTGGGTTAGAATCGCGGCCAGGAAAAGTCTTTTCTCTTAAAAAAAAAATTAAAAATATATTTAAATAAGAAACATCCAACAGAAATGTACATTATTAATAATAATATCAATCTGATATACTCCTATTATAAAAAATGTTAGTTAATACAATATGTATAATATTATAATAAAATTTATCAATTTTTTTCATCCCTATAATAAACTTTTTTATTTTCAATTTTAAGACAAATTGTTTTAGAAATGTGAAGAGTACAATGACAAATTTGCATGTTCAACGATAGTCGAATACATAATCAAACTTGAATTTGATAAATACTTTGGTCCATTTTTGTATTTAGTAATTTCATTAGATATTACAAATTTTATTATGAAGGTTATTCCTCAAATATGTTTATGTTCAATAAGCTTTTAAAGCTATCAATTGAATTGAATTTAATGGTTTAGTTTTATGTGATTTATTGTGCACTGATAGCCGCTTCTTTTTCGCGCGCTACTAACCGGGCAGTACTAGACATGAGGTGGGGATAACCGCTCAACAGTCACGTTGTATCTGTTGATATCTTCATCAACAATGTGCGCAGTTTTATCGCGCATATTTACTGATACATTTAGGACAGGTTCTAAATAATTTACGAATAAATTTAGTAGTAAATTTCTTTACATAATTTTCTGTTTGCAACGTGTCATGATCTTCTAGTGTACCTCACACAGCGCTGGGCAGCCGCTAAGAAACCCATTAACGCTGGTGTACTCCAAGGCTCAGTGCTATCGCCAACACTGTTTATTCTGCATATTAATAACATGTTGAAAACCAGCAATATTCGTTGCTATGCAGATGACAGTACTGGCGATGCTGTATACACTGTCCGGGCAAATATCTCTCGAGCCGAAGTGGGAGAGAGCAGAATTAACCTGGTGTCTAACAGTTGAAACTAAACCCTTCTTTTTATCGTAGGATATCTTAACTGACTTCCTTACTTCTTCAAATTTATACTCGGATATATATTTATGATACATATTTATATGTATATATGTACTCTTTCGTATATATTACCTTTTGAAGGCATTAAAAAGCTGACAACATTGCGTTAAAACGTTTTATAAATATACATATAAATTTATGTGTTATCCTTTATAGCACAATAAATTTATTTTTTGTACTGACGTCAGATGTGACGCTGTAGTTTTCTGGGTATTTCAGGAATGTCGTGGCTCTTTCCCGGTCGTGAAGTGTACGTATTGCCGTTCCGAGTTTCAACAAACAAGGTCAGTGCCGTATGCCAAATCATGTGATATTAGTTAAAAATGCATAAAATGGGTCTTGGCAGGTCGTCATCAACTCAAATCATTGAAACGAAGGCTTTTTCCCTTAGATCTCACTTGATAAATGTGACGATAAGTTTATTGTACAATGTAACTTGATAAGACCATTGCCAGATAACATTTAATAATTTTATAGTCTAAATAATTAACTACATTTTGGTCGACAATTACTACGTATCGAACTAAAACATATTAGAAATTTCTCATTGGATTGATTGGAATTATGTTATTCTTAACCATCTTATGTGCTGTAATCGCATCGAGGTCGCAATAAGGCCGCCAATTATAGTTAATATCAAGGTATTTGAACCTTTAAGGCCGCACTTTTTAATCGCCGCGATTAATCGCGTAGTGCTTTGCTTTATATGGAAGACAATAGAAGCGGCCGCACTGGCGATTTTTTCCTGCGATTGATTTTTAGTAGTTTTATATGCATCTCTCGCGATTTTTTCCCCGGCGCGATTAAAAATCGTAGTGCGGCCTTAGACTTACGTGATATTATGACACACGAAGCCATCTAGTAGATAGATATCTTTCCACACTGTCTTTGCCAATTTTTTTTACATAAAAAATATGTTACATACTGAATGATTTTCTTTAGTTGCTAACCATTAGGTGTAATAGGTGATATTTGTCTTTGTTTACTTTTCTTATCACAAAAAATACTAGAAGATTGCAATAATTTTCACTATGATAACTGTCCAGATAAGAGGTTTTTATAAACATAAGCAACACCACACATAGATATACTGTGGTTAATTATTTTGTTTCGCGTCAGCGTCGAAGTTTGGGATGAAATAATCGTGGAATCGTCCGAGCTTTCTTCTTTCAGAATAGCGGCCTGATGCGATTGATGATGATGACGATAATTGATCGAAACATCGGGATCCGTCGCCGTTTTCTCTTTGAGATTAGAATTTTCGTTGTGATTACTGTAAGGGGGGTGCAATCGCGACGAAGCCGCGCACGCAACGTCTTCTTGCGGATCCATGTAATGTAGACAATGAACAAAGTTTTAAAAGTATTTGCATAACCGTTAAACGTAATTCTCATCAATTTCGTTTATAAATTTTGTATATCTTAAACCCCTTTAATGTAACACTTTAAGACCCAATTCATGCTTAACCACGGCACCACGTTCATACGTCTCAGCCTTATGCTTTTTCGTTTTTAAGGCTAATGCCAAAACTATGGAACTCTTTACCATCCAATTATCACATAAAACTTGAGTATTTTTAAGACTCTTGTCGTAAATATATATATAGTTTAATATTTTGTGCTCCTTTAAGTTACATTTTAAAAACCATTTATATACTTTTGAAAGGGTAGATAGGGTGAAAGCTGTCAAATATTCGTAACCTTTAATTGTAATGTATTGTGATGAATATTAATTCTGTCGCGTGCCAACGAAACGCCTCTGGCTGCAGGTCGATTCATTTGGCTTTTTCATGCAGGCAAAAGGTTGTAAGTAGGCCAAGTTTTATTCGTATAAACCATGATTTACAATCAATTTATGAGAAGAAGAATAATAATTAATACAATCAAATTAAAAGAAGAATAATAATTAACATATAAACACTAGGTATATGGAAAAGTTTTATGTTTCTCATACCTACATAACTTATCTTATTTATTTTCAATAGATTTTGACCTCCCTAAAAGCCCTTGTTATTATTAATTAATACTATGAGAGAGGAGTGTATCGAGTATATAAATGTGCCATAGCCAGCAGCGCTTGCTTGCCTATTAATTTTAATTCTCACATGTTGTAGACTTTATAATTGCCCAGACACCTGGACATCATTATAATTCTTCACTTTCGTATACACATGTAAATTACGCGTCTCGTTGTTGGTCCGCGATGGACTCCTAAACTATTTAATCGATTTTAATCAAATTTGCACACAATGTGCAGTTTGATCCAACTTGCCAAAAACAAACAAAAAATGACTCGCTGAAATGTATGCACGTGCATAACTTCCGAACGACTGTACCAAATTGGATAATTTCTTATTTTGTTCTGTTCGTTATTGTTATGCCTGAACCAGATATAGCTTCATTTGAATGATCATTTCAATGATCGCGTAGTGTGGTCGGGGACTTTGTGTAATAGTACAAAGTTTTGTAGTACTTTGTGGACTTCAAGGACAAAAATGTACAAACACTTTGAGCTGTTTGGCTCCGGTATTAGGACAAGGTTTGTATAGTAAAAATCGAAAGCGGAAAGGATATGCTAACTAACTCGCTCCGCAGCCAAATCCTCTGCAATCAAAGCGGACTACCCTGGTACTTAACCGGGATAAGGCTAGGAAGAAGAAAGCGGAAAGGATATGGTACGGAAACGGAACGGAAACGGGGAATAATGTTATAGTAAATAGTAAGTAACCCAACGTTCGGGCAAGACAACGTCTGCCGGTACCGCTAGTAAATTTTTATAGAAGGATGCTGTTTCCCACTTAAAGAGAGGTGTTACAGTATTCCAAGCTTTGCAGAAATAGAGGAAGAATTACATAATCGTACGCTACTAATAATATAACCAATATAATAGTACCTAGAGTGCTGACTGCAATAGATTATTCACACACTACAGTTACATGACTTCCCTATTCTCGCAAGTCTTCAACACATGTATCATAGTTATTAATAGTCGCTGATATTAGCATGCATCGATTTCCCAAAGGAGGTTCTAACACGTTCAGGATGTAAGACTAATTGGATAAGCCCGTTGAGAGGTAGAGAATATTCTAACTCTATTACATGAAAATCTAATATAGTATTTTATATTGCGTGTGTTCTCTTGTAAAACCAACGAATGAAAGTTCAAGAAGATCTATAAATGGAACGCTAACGTTAAATAAACAACAAAAAAAAAGACTATATATGTAGCTGTGCCAGCGACTTCGTGAGCGTAAAATCAGAGCCTCAATAGCTCAACGGTATAAAGTATAGACTGAAATCCGCTAGGTACCCGGTTCAAACCCCACCGCCGTTGGGATATTATCGCACCCACTCCTAATACAAGGTTTTAATTTAAGCTTAGTAGCAAGGGAAAAAAGTCAATATTAGACATACCTGAAAAGTGTTCCTAATATGCTTTAAAAAAATGAAAAATTAGGCAAAAAAATGATTCAATTTTAGCGTGATGATAGCCTTTAGCCTTTCTCGGTAAATGGGCTATCTAATCATTGAAAGAATTTCAAATCGGACCAGTAGTTCCTAGAATTAGCGCATTCAAGCAACAGAACAAACATACTCATCAGCTTTATATATTAAGTATAGAGTTAAACTGCAAAGTAGATTAAACTGCAAACGCAAACAGAGAAAATTAAATTACTTTGCGGTAATTCGCGAAATAGAGAAAATTAGAGCATTGTTGTGAGAATGCGCTTCCAATATCCCCACCTAAACAAGGCACTGCATTGATTTTCTACATAACTAGTTTACTTTACACACAACCTTTGGATAGTCTCCGATGATGCCCCCGTTTTGGAGTGAAAATGGCATCAAGTGACAGAAAATTAGTATCAAGTATTGTCAACCATGCGTTTACATCTCACGTTATCCTAGTATATAGTTAGTATTGAGAGTTTTTTTTTATTTTTTATTTACATGATAAAAATGCGGAAGGCATTCCCGCCGCCACGGAGCGGGCGACGGGATATGTCGGGCTCCAACCGACTAAAAATCTCATGGTGTCCCTCCTGCGCCACGTAGCGCGGCGGTAGCTTAAAATAAAGAGTATGATATTGAAGATATCAGGGTGATAAATTTATCTTTAAATATATTTATAAAAAAAAAATTTTTAACTGTTTAATTGAGTTATTAACTATTTATTTGTAAAAAAAAATACATTTTTGCTTAGATTTGGTTCTTTAATTACTATCTTGCTTGGCTCTAAGTAAATAATCTAAAAAAAAAATTTGTTTTCATATCGTTGTTTTTAGTATGCTACATTTTCGAGTTTTGATAAAAAAAAATGTTTAATGCATAGTAAGATAATATGCATAAGTAAGTTATTTCCAATAACCTGTTTGCATGCATTGGGGCAAGATCAAAAAATCTAACGAGGATAACTGCAGATCACAGATTGAGCTACAAAAACATTTATATACCACAAAACGGACAAAAGTCTACTCCAACAAAGCTGTGGAATATAAATGTCTTAACATACGCCTTAACATATGTATCTTTTCAAATTCCTCCCCAAAGCGTTTACTGTATGCCCCCTATTCATTTGCCCATCCATCCATCATCCTGTCCATCAGTCTTTCATGTCATTTAGAGTATCATAAAAATAAGGTCGATACGAAAAAAAAATCACATTTTTCGTTCTCGATCTATAGCTATTATTTATTGCTTTAGGATTGATAACACTGGTAAGTTTTAGTGTTTTCACTACAAAAGCTAAGGAACTTTATACATAATGTTAATAAAATTTTAATTTAAGTCAACACAAATGACCCAGTTGCGGTCTTGATATTTAATAACCTTTGAAATATTTTAATAGTAGAATATATCTGATGGTATTGGAAAAACAATTTTTTTTTTAAATCACTTAGCTTTATTTTTTTTTATTTTGCAAAGCTTGAACACATTTAGAGTAAATTTTAGTCAGAAATAACTGGACAACAGTTTCGTAAGAACTATATAATATTGTCTGATTTAATTTGAAGGAGTATTAAGCGCTCAGATATTCCCTACATAATTTAAAAATGGAGGGAATTAATCCTAAAAGCATATTGTTAGATAGGATATAACCAATAAGTATGCCATAAAAAAAATAAGTGCAGGGTTATCTGTCGTGTAGTGGTTAGAATAACAACCTACTATTCACTAGATTGCTGGTTCGCAGCTCAGCAAGTGGCTTTTTTTAAATCGTCATTAGTTACACCGTCTTTCGGAGGGGAAGTAAAATGGAGGTGCGATATCAGGTACTGAGGTAAGAATGATCCCTATTCTAATTATAGCTTTTACTTTTGTTCTACAAAAAAGTATTCTTTGTCAATATTATTTTTGCCAAAATCTCCTGGTTTGGTAAAATCTAAATTATATGAAAAAATAAGTTAGGTAGATTTATATATTTTTAAAATTAACATCACGATCAAAGGTGTGTGAGAAAAAATAATAAATCTAAACAGGCGCTTAAAGTACCTTTAAAAATACAATTACACAAAAACAAATAGGGATAAAGTATTAGCTAGTTTTTTATTATATAGAGTATTACTATTTTGCAGATTCACTATATGCAGGGCTTTTTACATGAAATTTCATTAAAATATTCTTGGGCTTGAAGAAATTCCACTATACAGAGTTTTTCACTATATAGAGTTTCACTATAAACAGGGTCGACTGTTTATATAATTGATACGTGACCGTTTCGAAATGGCGAAAGTTGCAAATTTTAATATCTCCAATTTTGCCGATAACAGTGCGATAAACAAAGGCTATATTTAATGCTAGAAAAAATTAAGGATCCTTACTAAAACATAAAAATAATACAACAAAAAAAACATAAATGTAAGTTAAAAAGATTTCAAGAATTTTGTCCACCCGCGCGAAGCCGGGACGGGCTCCTAGTTTTAAATGTATTTCTAACCTTTTTCTTTGTACAAAAAAAAATCATTTCATTATCTATAGTAATATTATAAAGCTGAAGAATTTGTTTGTTTGTATTACCGCTTTTCTTTTAGCTAATGGACTAAAGAGAGTTGCTTAATTAATAAATATTTACTAAAAAGACGTAAGGCATATTAATGTTGTAAAATAATGACTCTAGAAGCATCTAGTATTAAATTCACTCTTTTTGAATTACTGTAAAAACTCCATAAAAATTTTTAGTACATTTTTGTTAATTTAATCATTTTTTTCATCATTCAATTTGTATAAATTTGACGTGAAGTAGTTTTTTTTAACGGTGGCTCTGAAATGGATAAATCTATTAACAATAAACAATCAGAATTTTCGGCTGATTACAATAATTTCGTTGGCTAGTTGGGATAATAACCAAACGGCGTCCAAAATCCGAAATTTGAAAAATAAATCATCCTGACTTTTATTTTAATTAAAATTTATGTTTGAACGGTAAATTGATATTGACGTTGTTGCTCGTCCCCGTTGATCGATTCATGCCATCAACCTACCGAGGGACTTTCACTACAAGTATCACGGTAAGCTTTGTGAATTAATGAGATTAATATCGTCAGTTGAATTTCATCATGGAACAGACGTCCGAGTGTCATATGTTCCTATATATTTATTATTTTATGTTATGTAATGTTAATAATAATAGACATTGACATTGTTAGGAAGAGACAATTTTTGTAACTTTTTTATATTACAAGAGGCAAACGAGCAGGCGGTTCATCATTTAGTCACTACCGACGCCCGTGGACTCGCATCACACATCACTCATTAGAGTGCAATCAACAATTTATATATTTTATTTATTAAACAAAAATCTACAGCTTATTGTATAGTAAAGAAACTTAAGCTAATAAAGACTACCTTAAGCCGAAAACAGATTTTCTTTATCTAGATATAACTAACAATGTTAACTATTATTTTAGAGCTGCCATAGGTTACAGATAGAATAGAATATGTGTGTGTGTGTGTGTGTGCGTGTGTGCGTGTGTGTGCGTGTGTGCGTGTGTGTGTGTGTGTGTGCGCGTGCGTGCGTGTGTGCGTGTGTGTGTGTGTGTGTGTGCAATTTTATGGAGAAAATAATAAATATAACAAATTTATTTAATATATAAATGTATTTTTGGGAAAAGTAACCAAACTACACAATTACCTTTTCCATTAATTTGGTTATATTATTATCAGAGGTATTTTCCGTAGCTCCGTTCTAAATGTTATGAACGCACATATATACCATTTAACATATTTGAGATAACATATCGCTATGAATATCATTTTGAGGCGAATATTACAAGGGAATTCAGTAGTTATATATGTATATCCATCAGGTGGACTGACGATCTAGTCCGGGACGCAGGATGTCGCTGGTTACAAGCGGCACATCGCCATTCGTGGAGATTAATGGAGGAGGCCTATGTTCAGCAGTGGAAGTCCCCAGGCTGATATGATGATATGTATATCAAAATTCCTGATGCAGTATTAAATTTGTCTCTAGTTAAATTTAAACTACATGTTAAAAACACGCTTATTCGTAAAGCGAAGTATTATACTGTCGAAGACTAAAAGATAAAACTGTCTGGAGTTGTGTCGCTCCAGCTTTGTAATTGATAGTTAACATGCAAAAATGTGAAAAACTCATTTCTATAACAACTATTGTTAAAAGAGTGGCTAATAAGTTTCTTGCTGATTCTTCTCGTGGATCGACTCTTCCGTATCATTGGTAGCTTTTAAAATATTTGACGATTCAAAAGAGCGTGTAAAACTACTTGAATAAAATATCTTTTGAATTTGAAGATATAATTAACTTTTCAATAATATAGTAGTACTACCAATTGAAACATTTTTATCAGTCTGTTCATTATGGTTAATATCAGAAACGGCTGAATCGATTTTGACCGGACTTTGACAGACGGAGGGCTGATATTAATATTACAAGGAAAAACAAATTACTTTACTCATTTTTAAATCACTATTTTGTTCGCGTAAAATTAGGCGAAAAAAATTAAAAAATAAACTCTTTAGCTTTATATATTATATATATTAAATAAAGAAATAAATTTAAATATATAGGACTATATGACACACGGTCGTCTGTTCCTAAGGTAGACAACTTAATACCTGTGTTATAAGGTAACAGTCGCCTATTATACACAAATATTTTTTTTACATACAAATATTAATACATACATATGGATAATACACCCAGACTCGAGGCGAGAATCGAACCCACGATATAGTAGTATAGATTAGACAACCCTGAAAAACTGTCAAAATCATTAAATACAAGCGAAGTTCCGGGTTACAGCTAATAGTAGAGGATAATGTCTAGATATATCCTTGAGAATTGGTCGAAGAAGGCGGTTGGGTCTAGCCGGAGTCGTGAAATCGATATTCATTAAGGATGCACAAGGGCTATTTAACTCGACAAGTGGGTCATTGCAAGAATATATCGCGAGTTACTATTCAACTGTTATTTTAAACTGATATTTGCATAATCCACTGTCGATAGACCAGTGCTTCCCAACCTTTTTTAGGCCTCACCTTACACAATTTTTAACCTTTAAAAATTGTATTGTTCTCTTAAGAGATATATATATGATAAGTTTTAGGAAATTGATATTTTGGTAACGTCAAACAAGTTATGCCTAAAAATTCCTTTTTTTATTAAATTTATCACCGAAAATATAATATAAGATAAAAGAATGGCCTAGTGAGTGTCAAGACACGCTTATATTTCCTGGGAAGTTTTTAGCATGTTTTGTTTTTTAACATGGAAAAATTCTTCACTAATTGTTAGCATTAAACGGAAAAGAGCGCTAAAACGACAGAAGGCAGCCCTACGATGCTAGCAAGAAACCAATACCATCACAGCTACCGTGCGCTTATACCACTCACATAACGGTCCACCTACCCACCTATATAAGGGGGTGTCGCGCAGTTCCAAGTAGGTCACAAGTCGCACTTCTTACTGCCACATGCAGTGAGCAATTCGTGCACATTTGTCTGACACATGTTCGCGGAGCTTACGTAAGCTTTTGAATTAATAGCAGAACTTAATGCTTATGTTGTAACTGTGTCCTCATAAATGTAAATACATTTTTATTTTTTTATTTTTTTATGTTACAAGGGGCAAACGAGCAGGCAGCAAGCAGCTAAGTGTTTAATGACGCCCATGGACATCTGCACGACCAGAAGGCAAGCAGATGCGTCGCCGGCCTTAACGACGAGTTTAGGCCACCGGAAAGTCTCACAAACCGAACGAAACGCGACAACAATACCATCACTTGACGTGACAGTATAGAAGTTAACTAACTCTATTACTGGTGAACGGGACTCTACAAAATTTGGCAGACATGTGTTTTTTTTCTATTTTTGTTACTTTTTTTACTTAATTATCGCGCGGACGTTATCTATAATGACAGCTAGTAAAATATAATTTTCTCCTTTAGATAGCTTTTAAGCTAAGCATCACCCATAAAATGCCAGGCCTTATCCCACACTAATGCAGGGTCGGCACATGAGGTATTCACCTTTAAACGCCGAACTACACGCACTACCATAGAGCGTCATGGGGCGAGGAGGCTCTAACTATTCTCGTAGTCTGGAAACTATAACTACCAAAACCGTCGACGCATAGACGAGGCCCGATAGCCGCAAAGGCTTGTGCATAAGGGGAGGGGGGAAATATAATCCCATGGGCCTGGCTCAGCACGCGATGCTCTTTCGCGGAGTGGATGATTTATCCGCTCGGGCATGCCCATCTCTACTATAGCCCTATTATCATTTTATCGACGCAGAGGAACTATGGAATATAACTGCACTGCAAGATTAGGATTGTCATGTAATCGGCCATAATTTGGAAGTATATTTTTTCGCAATTCGATACCACTTAAATCAGATCAAATCAAATCAAGCAACTAAGAAGAATTGGCAGGTCAGCTTAATTTTATTACATGCTTTGTTTCTTTCAAGTATTTTTTATTTAAAGTGGTGTTGATAACATGATATACCTGAGAATGACCTGTTTGTAAATCTGGAACTGATAGTTATCCTAAATTTTCATTATGTTTTTCTTAATGTTCTTTTTTGCATTCACATGCTGAACTCTACCTATAATATATGAAATATCTGAGGTCTTGTTTATTTAAATTGTTCAAGCGTTCGTGGTAAAATATTTTAAACATTACATTAAGGAACATAACATAAGAATATTTTGTAACAAAATATTTTTTTTTGATTGAATGACAATGACATAAAATAAAGACCCATTGGTAATACTAAATCATAAAATGGTACATTCATAGGAATCCATCAACATCCAATTATATTTATGATTTGCAGTTTAATACTAAACTGACAGGGTTAGACAAATTGTTTTGGTATTGTTATAGTAAAATAATAAATTTCAATAAATGAATTTAAAAAATATACATAAAACTGGTTGTTTGTTTGTTTATTTGTATTTAAGGTTATATGTGCAGATGGTAACCTGGTAATCACCATCACCTTTGTTTTGTCTGTGTTGATCCTAAAACCGAGTCACTCACTTTCGGTGGTTATTCTGTCGATAAGACCTTGCAGTACTACTTGACTGTCGGCTATTATGACTGTGTCATCAGCATAGCGGCCATTTATCTTAATGCCATCCTCTGTATCCCTCAGGGCTCTCTCAAAAATTGGTTCAGAGTAGAGATTGAAGAGGATTTCGCGAAGAGAAGGTAACGTGCTTCTATTTAAGTGCCGAATTTCAACGATGACCACAGGTACCACACCTATTATACCATAATCGTATAATCTTTTAACTAGTATATCGTGCTTCACCAAATTAAAGGTTTTAGTCAAATCAGCATTTCACTTGCTCTTGCTTATCATGTCTGTACAATTCCAATAATTTTTCGAACACTCAGATACATTCGAGATAACTGGCAAGTTCTAAACTCACTCTCACAAAAGATCGTAACGACTATCTATTGATATCCTAACTATGTGACGATTAAAAAACGATTTATTCTACGATATTTTCTATTTGAATGAAATTGGAAAGTATATTTTAAATTTGAATTTATTTTTGAAACTTTCACATAAATAAACGAACTTATTTATGTAGGTACTTACTTCATGAATATTCAGATAATAGTGATGAAACAGATAAATAACCGAAATAAAAATATGGCTCAAAGTTAATGATAAGGTAAGGTAAATGACACAAAATATTTTTGTAATGAATTTAAACATTCAACCTTAATTGTTTAGTTAAATGCAACAACAAAAATCATTCAAAATATTTACCTTTTGATTTGACGGGTCATTCAACTATTAAAATATGTTAAAAATTTATTTTTTAAACACTTACTGGATTTTTAACATAATCTTCCAATCTGGCAGATGCTTCTTTTCCCTTTTTCTTGTAAATTGCAATAAAGAATCCCAAAAAAAATAAAATATTTATTTCCTATAATAATTCCTTCATTTTCATAAAAAATAAAAAAATAAATAAAATTTAAAAAAAAGGAATTGATTTTTTGCCCCCAACAGGGCTATTTTCTCCTCCATTAATTACTTTTATTAGTGATAACTACTGTTAATTAATGATATTAGATCTTTTTTTATAGTATTGTTTTTATTATAGTTACTATGGGTGACATGCCTCCTACGTGATAAGACTGGCCCAAACAGACAAAGTCGCGGGATACAGTTATTTATTCCATATAGTGTTGGCACCATATATTTGAAGATATGAATACATAGACTATTAATGCCTTACTGGGAAATCGTTACATTGTATAATATAGAGAGCCCTATACGCACTACGACTCTTTAATTGATCTTAGAGTTACCATGCTCCTTTGTTGTATAAAATTAAGTAAAGAATATTTGTGAGAAATTACAAATATACGTGCAGACGGTTAACTATTAGTAAGACATTATGAATCTGTTTTGAAACATAATTCTTGTCTCGTGTGTGTAATGCCGGGGCCAGACATAACTTCATTTGAATGATCATGTATTGTGACCGGGCATTTTGTGTGGCTGCGCAAATTTTTGTAGAACTTTGTAGTCTTCAAGGACAAAAATGTACAAACACTTTGAGCTATGTCTGGCTCCGACATAATAGAAAGTGATAGCAATGGTACTTACGAAGTTGTTAACGGAAAGTTTAGACTTTAATACAAAAAATCTTTACCTTCGTCTTCCTCTGAACATAAAATTACATCTAAATGTATTTTTTTTTACATTTAACTAGCTTTTTTAAGTTACATTTAATAAAGGTAAGTAACGTGCACACTCGTGTATCATATCTGACGCAAATGTATATGAAAATAAAATAAAGCAGGAACTCGATGCAGGAAATAAAAAGCTTTGCATTTGCAGTGTCCCTGTGCAGTCCATTAGCGTAATGAGCGTCCAGGGCAAGACGGACTCGGGAGGCTTTTGAAATGCCCTCATCAGTTTTACCTTTCAAAGGCACGCTCAGATAAAGTTGAACTTTTATAACGCATATTCATAATCAAGAATCGACGGACTGTGGAACAACGGTCTAATAAACACTCTGAAATATATTAGCTGAAAATAATTGTGTTTAAATTAATATTTAATATTTTAAATATTAATTTAAACGCAATTACCTTTTCTCCTAGGACTAAGCATAAATTTGTAGAAAAAATGAGTGCGTCTTTTAAATTTATTTTTCGACTTTTAAATTTATTAGGGTTCCGTAGTGCTACAAGGAACCCTGTTAATTTCTCTCCGTCCGTCCGTCCGTCTATCCCTCCGTCCGTCCGTCTGATCGTAAGGTGGTCCCCCTCCTAGCTTTTCCAAACTATTAGACGTAGAGACTTGAAATTTACCATGTTGATAGAACATGCTAAAAACTCATTAGGAAAATTATTTCGAACGAAATCGAAAAACAACTTTTGAAGTTATTAAACAAATACGTTTATAGCGTATCAGTTACAGAACCCTTCTATATAAGCGTGTCTTTATACGCTCTTGGCCCCTTTTTTGTTAATGATTTAAATGATATTTTTAGAGCACTACCCTAAATCAGTATAGATAAAAAAATGGGAACTTGCCTAGATTCAAATCTGTTTCTTTCTTCTTTGATAAAAATATTATTTATCTACTTGAGTAAAGAATCTAACCCCTTACTTAATACAACTTATATTATGTTTCCT
>JANCMC010038415.1:4931683-4945637 GCA_024363005.1 Charaxes varanes
CTTTGATAAAAATATTATTTATCTACTTGAGTAAAGAATCTAACCCCTTACTTAATACAACTTATATTATGTTTCCTTTGAATATGTTGAAAATAATTACTTCTCTGTAGTTAATATGCTTGGTAAGTGGACAGTTCCTGATAGGTATATTAAATTTTAGATAGCACATCTTCAAAGAGATGAGAGTGCAGCGTGCGTCTGGCATCTGGTAGAATTTATCCCCTAACGAGTTCTCTAGACTAGAATATATTATAGTTCAAGTAGATTTAAAGTACAGAGCATAATAATGTCTGTTAAAGTTACATTATATTCATACTACCTAATATCCGCCCCTTGGTACGGCTTTAGATTAAATTCTACAGTTTTTATATTCTTTTGAAATGCCATAATTCCTCTATCATAAGAACCTCAGACTTCAAGAAACAATTTAATAAAAATCCTTAAATCTGTCATCAAATCCTAAGAATATCCTACATTATATATATATGTAGGATATACTTTATATATATATATATATATATATATATAAAGGTACACCAGTAGTTGATACAATAACACGTACATAAAAAGAACATACATAACAACGAAATTAACTAATTTTTAACCGACTTCAAAAAAGAGGTAATCAATTAGACCCGTATTTTTTTTTAATGTTTGTTACCGCGATCTTTCGACTGGGTCCACCGTTCTTGATCATTCTTGTTTCATATGAAACCTGGCGCTTCCCGAATGTTCCCATATTAATTTAGTCCGGGCCTGACAAAGGCTCTACATCAATTTAGCGGAGAACCTATTTGGCTTCGTACCGTCTTCAACACATAAGTAAGTGTCTACTAAATCGTAAAGTACTATATATATTTTCTACTTTTTAGTTCGTCGCCTTTTTGTTTTTGAAGGCGGTTTTCTTTTTATCTAAAAGTAATTTATACAACTATATTAAGGTAAACACCACATTCACAATACCAAGGTTAAAAAATCATAGTGACAGTATAAAAGCTGATGTTAAGTAAGGTAATTTAAGTTTAGTTGTTGAGTTAAATTATGTTAAGATAAGTTAGGTTACCCTAAAGCTGCAGGGTGTTGAGCTCGGTAGAGCAGCCTCGTGCTGCGATCTGTTGAGACTCAGCCCTACGCCAGGCGAGTCGTCAAAAAAAAACAAACTTACTAAACAGTTAATAAGCGCTGAGCCGATACGTAAATGTCCGACGGGGTACCGAAGCGTCGGTGGGAGGATAAAGCCTTCGTATTCGCTAAGCTTTATTCTTTTCTTATTTTTATTCAATACAATTTAAAACTGTTGAATATTGTTCTAGAATGTAATTAAGATTTATCTTGACAAGGAAATGGTTGACTTTATATGTTCTGAATAATGTAAGGTATGGCCGGGGGTTCAATTTGAGGTTTTTTCTATATCAGACATTAATCCGCCTCGCGCAGTGAAAGGGTTAAGAAACTGAACTAACCTAAAGTGACCAAACAGATAAGCGAATAACCCTAATATATCTAAGACTAAACCGAACTCTGTCAACAGCTGTCTTGTAATTGAAAATATAACCTACGATTGAGTGAGAATGTCGGACTAAATAGCAAGAATACATAATACGCTTCTATCCATCCTAATGTTGGAACGGTTTTTAAATATGTGCAAATTTGGGGGCGCTAAGAAATTGTTTAATCTGAAAGTGGACAGTAGACAAAATAAGTTTGGGAACCACTGGTATATGGTATTAGGATACAGATAAATCTGTTATAATAACATTAAAGTGTTAACTCACATTCTTAAAACTGATAGTCGTAATAGCTGACCTTATTAATAGAATTCAGCCATTATCTTTGACCTAGGACGTTATAACCGATATGTTGTCAGCATATGAAAAAGAGGTATATCCAAGTTTTATTAAATATTTACGACTAAAAATAATTTAACCATATATAAATTCTTATTGATACGTGTAAATAATGCATTGCATTTATTTTCTTTAGGGCTGTCTTACTATTTCTCAAGTTTCCCTTAATACGTCACTCTTTCCATACTATATTTGTGTTTATGGTTTAAACATTTTCCACGATAACTTAAATACACCAATTTTGAATGATCAAAAAGCGATATATTCATTTGTGATAAAAATACTAAATAAATTAGAAATCAGATTTTGAGTGTGTTTTGATATTATTTCTAATTGATTGATTAATTTCACTGGTTTTAAAATTTTATTATAAAAAAACGAAATAAACAGCAATATTACCAACAATATAGTTTTTGTCGTAGATTATGTTTATAATCACTAGAAAAATAATTAAATTCTGTGCATTTATATTTAATTTATTGTTGTCTAAGTAGTGCATCATTATTTTATAGACAAAACTTATGCTTTTAATGTTTCAGAGAGAAATTTATTAGGATTTCTTCGGTTATATCAGTACAACACCTTCCAATATACCTAGTTGTCTCATTCGGTAATGTCTGGTATTGAAAAGTATATACTTTAGATACCTATAGAGAAAATAATAATCCCTGTATCGAAAAATTATAACAAAGCTATTGTTTATCGAAATTTCTGTGCTCATCAAGAACTTCTTCTCCATCAGGTGAAGACCCTCCGATACCAGCAGCCATGTTTGAAATAAGAGAAATGCCCATCACGCGCATTCCCGTATGCCTGGCTGCGATAACTTCCTCCACAACAGACATCGCCACCGTATCGGCTCCCCAAATGCGAAACATTTTTATTTCGGCGGGCGTTTCAAAACTTGGACCGAGAAGACCAAGATACACACCCTCATGAAGTCGTATCTTTTGGCTTTCTGACACAGAATGTTTTGTTCTTTTTAGTTTCTGCCACTGCCTTCTACAAAGCACAACCTGTAATTCAGTTTATGTGTGAAGTTCTTGACATTCATAATATTGATGAACAGCCAAGACCTCTGACTGATTCTCATAGGGTAAAATTCACCAAAGAGATAAAGGGTGAGTAGAAACAGATCTGTTCTGTCCCAGGTAACACAATCAAGCTAATTCAAAGGGGTTTGTTTTATGTTGTTCCATCAGAAGTTTTGTAGCCCCATGTGTTCACAGAACTATCATAAAGCTGGTCTGCGCCTTTATTAAGAAGATCATTACCAACTAGCTCAGCAACTACTTCATAGGCTGGGGTTGTATTACTGCTGCCGTCAGTTGTGTTGCTGCCAGTGTAGGCGTTAGCATCAATAAAGTATACCAGATTCTTTGGAACAACCTCTACATAGCAGGTAACAGTGTCACCTCCGAATGTTTGAAATCACACGTTGAGACACACCACTATAATTATTCTTTCTTGCCTATTTGTTTGATTGGTAGATTAGCGAGAATGAGATGTCTATCATCTCGTTCTTTCAGGCAATTTCTGTTATGTTAGTGACAGTTGTTGACTGACTTGATTAAATAGTGAACAAGGTAGCTCAAATTAAGTAGAAGATAGCAAACCAAACAACCCTGCATCTTTTGTAGTTTCCCATCATTTTAGTGTAGGTCTCCTCCTCCTTACGTTGTCAATGTCTATCTTGGAAGAAACATGACTTTTCATGTTACCTTGTCCATTGTTAATTATTTTAATATAATGTATGAAAAAAAAATAAAGTGTTAATTATGATATACAATAAAATGTTTGAATAACAGAACCTGTGAAATCTAGTGACACACACAGTTGGAATAATAAGGATAATGACTTCCAGGGGAAGTGGGACACAAAACAGACAATACAGTGAGCTCTGCATCCAAATACGAAGTCGAGGGAACAGGTAAAAGAATAACAATACACGTCGGATAAGCGAGGGTGCTACAATTCCTTTGAAATCACACCCAACTCCGGTTTGGAAAAAAACAACAGCAAAAAATGAGTCAGGTAAAATTTTACACATCTCTACACGTTATAAACTTTTGTTATTATTATTATAGGATCGTATATTATTATTGTTACTGTAAAGAATTCTAATAATACTTGAGAGATGCTTTATAGTATTATCGGCCAGAAGTTGTCAGTATTATATACGTAAACTTGCAGATAGCCCAAATACTATCTGCAAGTTTACAGTCATGCGAAATTGGTTCCTTTTAATTATTTTTTTTATATGTCGTATTTTATTGTATTTATAACAAAATTATACACAACAGTTTATCCTGTTGGTGTTATGTCGAGCGGAGAGGATGGGTTTTATGTCTATCCTTATACTTTTGAGCTGTCGAGTTCTAGTTAAATTTTTGTTTATTATTATTGGAAGCGAAAATAATCGTCTGTTATTGTGCTGATCACACAAAGAGGTATTGTATAAGAAAGAAAAAAGACCGGTTCTTTGGACGGCGAGTGTTATGTCACGAGTGGTGGTGGTCGAGTCGAGCAAATTAGGAACGTGCCGGCGCTATACTTTCACCGCTGTAAACCACACAAGATACTGGTTCGACACCTTCTTTTACATGTTGATGAGGTGAATGTCAAAGAGTAGTCATGTAAAATATCATGTCGAGCATCATATGCAATTAACTAATTATTAATTCCAACCATGGATATTATTGCATTTAGGATTTAAATTCTTCAGACTTCCTTTCATGTTAACTGCTACTTATTTGTTCGAATAGAGAGCCTTTGATTTGTTTTTAATTGCTTTATACATTTGGAAGTGTAAAATAAAACTTTATTTGCTTACTCTACAGAACATTGGGCACAGTGGGTTACAAAAAATACGACCCGTCTGGTTGTAAGGAGCTGTAGCCTACAGACGCTTGCAAATACCCGTATAAATATTTCTCAATTGCAAGTTAAAGCTATAGAGTCATTAAATTTTCTCTGCCTCTGACATATTTTCGTGTGACCCGGCTGTATTTCAATCGATTATTGTTGTGGAATTCCTTTGTCCGTCCGTCAATCGAGCGTGTCATAACTCGGCATACATCAATGTCAAGCTGCAATAGAAAGTTTATCGGAGTGTATGACTTGAAAGCTCATTTTACACCTATACGTTATATAAATGAAAGTACATTATACGAAATGATTAAAGTTGGTGTATGTTTCTGTTACAAAGAAGTACAACTCACGCTTGGCCTATTGTAACTCTAGGCACATCAATGCATTTAATCAGTATAAATTCAAGCTGTATATCGCATTTCCATCTCTACTTTCTATGCGTCAATATATCGTATCCCCTCTCCCCCTTTGCCCCTATCCCCGGGCATATCGAACGAACGTGCTCGTGAATCGGATTAATCATATCCGTCCAGTCTGCGCTCACGCATAAACAAGCAGGTGCCCCCACGATCGGGGCATAAATATCGGGGCTCGATCGTATAGTTGCCCCGCATCGCAACGAGGATAATTGCCCTCTACACCGCTTGAATGTAGCGCGAACAAAAAATGTACACGGAGGGACCGGTTCTCCTCGCTGTAAACATGGTTTTAGGGCGATTCGTGCGATAAGTATTTACTTTACACCCATATACTAGTTGAATCCTCCGTGTTTTTGCCCAAAGGATTAAAAAGTTAATAACATAATATATACATATGTTACACATTCTTATACCGGCAAAAGTTAGACAACTTGAAAACTTTTATGGGTGTATAAATTTCTCCCAAAACTCTCTACGTGCACCTTTTACTATTGATTGGTATAAATTTACTCTTCCGCTTAGGTGTATTTGAATTTAAACTAATGAATTTAAAAAGAAGCAAATTAATAATTTAAAAATTTTGAAATTACTTAACAATTACGCATGGACATAAAAAGACGCATTTATTTCAGTCACAGACGGACAATTCAGTTTTATTTACATCTAACAGACATAAGATTCGTGATGACGCATCCGATTTAAAGCCTGTTATCTACTCAGCGAAGTCTCTCGCTTTTTCTCCACGTTATTTATAGCTGCAATCAATAGGCGCTAGTCATGTCGATTCGCGGAATCCACAGCGAGTAACAAAACAGACACGAGCCGTTCCATGTAATACGTTAATATTCTATATGCACTGACACCGTGTATTTATTAATATCTTTTTTTACTTAGGAAGATGGCAAACAAGCCGTGCGACCTATATACTAAGTGAACGAACCTAACAAAACCAGAAATATTCCTCCGACAATGAGTCTCATTGCCAGTGTCAGGGTACCCACTAAAACCCAACAAAAGTATAAGTATAAAACATTGTAAATTCTAAATTATTTTAAACTAAATGGACATACAGAAATAAATATAAAATATAAATAAATATATAGGACTATATGACACACGGACGTCTGTTCCTAAGGTAGACAACTTAATGCCTGTGTTATATTCTAGCTGCCAGAATCAAGCAGCCTCCAAAACAGATTGATTCTGCAAAAAAGCAGTTACAGCACAGTCTGTCAGATTGGGATTTTCCTTCCTTTTTCGTTCCTTTGGGCTTGTTTCCATTTTTGTTTGATGCTTTCAGATTCCATGTGTGCCGGGGGGTTTTCTTGTTGTTCTTTTTCTCTTGCAACCCTTTTCTCATGTAGTGACTATCTTAGAGTTTGAGCATATATCATAGTATAGATTTGATGCATTTCTTCACTTCACACTATTTTCTACTCCCACATGTTTCCTCTGAAGCTTTGTACAATATAAACACTGCACTGTGTAACATTTCATTTATAACAGGGGTTCCCAAATGAGGCCTCGACCCTGAAAATGACCATACAAGATACCTGGGACCCCAATGTATTATGTAATATCCACTTTTAATAATGTCTGGCAGCAAAGTTTATCTTTATATCCATTAATATAAAACAGTTCAACTCGAAACGCATAATTATGTTCTCAAGAAAAATAAATAATATTTTCTATCAAATTTTCCTAATTTACAGGCTGCAAGTGCTATCCCCTCATAACACGATTACAAAGTTTATTTATTATTTCATGTTATTTTACACAGTGTAGACGACACTTTTCAAAGAATTTATTGTAAAACTAGCTGACGCGGCGAACTTTGTTCCGCCTTAATGGCAATAAGGTTTTTGGGGTCCCTACGGGAGGGGTGCCACGCTCCCCAGACGCGCCGCTGACCTGGGGATCGTTGGGCACGAGCTCCATCCGGCGGGGCAGCTTCGGCGCGAGCCAGACCGGGCAGCCCAGCGCGTAGACCGAGGCGAACCCGCGTTGCTTGCTGCCGCGGTCGTAGGCCTCGATGCGCTCCTCGAGGGTGAGGTGCCGCCCGCGGTGGATCTCGATGGCGATGCCGAGCTCGCGGGCGCCTCTATTTACTTTGACCAAAGAAAATTAATATTTCTCTTGTACTTTAATTTTTTTTCTATAACAGATACTGGCCACTAATGTTTTCTTTTAAATATAATCTGTTTTTATTACCATTCCAATTAAATTATGAGGCAGTTTAAAAGTAGAGTCAGTGATGGAAAAATTAAGGAGTAAGCGTGGTTTGGTCATGTTATTGGGAGGGAAGAGGAACATGTAACTAAGAAAGTGGATGGTTCAGAGACATTTCAAATTAATATCGCTTGATCATGGCCTCCCTATTATTAATAACATCAGTTTGCCCCGTTTGAAAAGAGATGTTATTACTATCTTTAGATAATTGTAATTATCTTTAATTACTAAAAAAAGGAAAATTACAATTTTTCATCTTACAAAAGAAACTCCAAAATGTAGGCATTTGAATTGTATATATGTAAACAAAGATCAACTCTGGCAAAAACTGGAGGTGTCTGAGTTCTTTGTCAATTATGTGGAATTATAGTTCTGAAATTTACATATTTGTCTTAAAAATATATTCTGAATTAAGAGTTTATGGCAAATTGTTTAAAAAATAGTATTTTTTGTAATTTTGTACATTTTTAGCTGATCAACTGAAGGAAATCCCATGAATGAATCTCTAATTTCTCTTGACTCTTGATACTGCAGTAAAAATGTAGTATTTGCAGTAAAAAGTATACAATTGAGGAAAAGGAGAATTTTATTTTTTGTTTACTTGCTAAGAATGTTACAACCGGATTACCAAGATCTTCACCAGACTGAAGAAACAAACGACTAATCTACAATACTATACTAAGACCTAATTGTACATAATGAGCAGAATTTTGGGTTCAGCAAAACATGTACATCTCAGATCTGTCTTAAAAACGTTCTGCGAGTGATATATATTTAGAAATTAATCCGACAGTAAAAACTATTTTACTGTTCAAAATACTTTCAGAATTGAGCAAACATCCCCCTGCTTGCCCTCTGCCTTTTCTTTCCAAGAACCTCGATCTAGGGGTGATGGGATTACATTCGCAATGGGTATGGGCCTTGGGGTGGGTAGGCACCATTTATTCCGCGAATGCTGATCGAGGCTCTTGGAAAGAAAAGGGCCCTTTATTTGCGTCGATCAATCAAACATTAGAGCTACCTTTGCCATGCGGGGTAGTGGTGTATTCCCCTGACTTTGATGCCCACTTGAACCATCTGAATTTTCTATTTGAAAAATTGTCTCAACATGGCCTTAAACTGAAACCCAACAAATGCCAGTTGTTGAAAAATGAAGTGCAATATTTGGGCCATCGTGTCTCAGCTAAAGGGGTGTCTCCTGACCTAGATAAGGTCAAGTGTATTGTGGATTGGCCTGTACCAAAGACTGTTAAACAGCTCCAATCTTTTCTGGGTTAATGGTCATTGAAATATTTATTAGTACTAATCTATAAGAGATACCTTAGAGAATAATTCAATTAATTATCAGTAAAAGTTGTTAAACTTTTACTATACAAAACAAAACTTATGTAGTACTTATCATTATCGACGACTAATTACATTTTTCTCGTTTGTAACAAATAATGACCTATAATTGATTGTTTTGCCGTTCGTACGTCGACCTATTTTACGCTGGTGTAAAAGTTACATTGTTTGTCATAAAAATGAAAATGCAATTGCGTAGAACCATACTGGTTAGAAGTTATCTTCTTTTTAAACTTTATTTATTTACATAATTCTCATTATCACTAGTCACTGTTTAAACAACTGTCAGAAAATAATGTTTCTAATGTATTTTCGGCTCACAGAAATTGGTGTTTTGTATTCGCACATTGCGTCTTTGCTCAAAAAACAGTGGCCACGGGTGAGGAGCGTATACAAATATAATGGGCTAATAACTTTCGAGAATTTGCGTGCCTCCAAAAAAGAAGTGACATAAAGGCCTGTATTTCTTCTATACTCATATTACAAGCTAAAGAGTTTGTTTGTTTGTTTACTTGAACGCGATAGTCTCAGGAACTACTGGTCCAATTTGAAAAATTCTTTCAATGTTAGATAGCCCATTTATACAGGAAGGCTATTATATATCATCACGTTAAAACTGAATCTATATTTTTTAAGTCGCGGGCACAGCCTCATTATCAAGACTTTACTTGTATAATAAATTGTTAAATAAATGTATAAAAAGTAAAACAAGGTTAGTATTGCCTGTTCCACGTCTTCCAATTTGTTCGGTATCCGCACGCAGTCGGTACTAGTGTCGTACGACTTGTCTGCTAATCCGCCGATATCGAGTAAGACGTGACCTCGTCACATCCCTTGCTGTTTGACAACCTCTCCTTTACTAACTCCCCACACCTACTCTATGAATCAGTAATCTCTGAAATCTACCGGTTAATTTATGTATTTTAATAAATTGTTAAAAAGAAGAATATATTACGTATTACGGCAAAATAATTTATACATATAATATATATATCTGAGGGAAAACAAAGCGTTGACAATCGATACTTTAAAGTTTATGTTCAATATGCACATTATCCATTTTTAAAATTCCAAATGCTTTAATTAGGCAAATAATGAAAAGAGCCGGGTTAATTATCAGATCAAACACGCGGCTGTTTGGCTTTGCTCGTGTTTAAAGATCATTTGCTGAGCTCATTTGCTTCATACAATTAGGATCACCATGTTTACGCCGTCCGCCTCTTGCCGCGTGTATTTTTACAGTTGATTGCACGCGTCTTATCTTGTTTGTGTGTTTGTATACGTAATATTAAATATGTGCATAAATAATATAATTGCAAACATGTGTAAGTTTTGGTAAATATTAAATCTTAATATATTAACAAAAATCGACCGAGTAATGCCATGGAACACGATTTTATGGAGATATTAGGCATTCTTTACCTACTATACTACGTATAGGTACTAAAGTACCAGTAAAGAGTTGCCATTTTATATATAGTCATTATTTTAATTCAAGGTATAAGTGTATATCTTTATGTGTATGTAAATCGAATGTGCAAGCCTTTTTTACCCTCCTCCTCCTGGACCTGGACCGATTTTGATTTTGTATGTATATTCCAAGGAGTTCGTACATGGTTTAAAAAGGCAATTGGAACCGGTAGGTGGCGCCGCTGGCAGAATATACTCCAATCTATCTGTATGTTTCTCGGTGTAACTCAAAAACGGCTGGGCCTATTTGACTCCAGTTTGTCTTTTTTTATCCGTATTATTTCTGGAAAATTTGAAGAAAAGAGAAAGGAAAACTCAAAGGAACATCTAAAACCTACAAGAAATGCAGAGTCGGTCGCAATCTTGGAAATACTTTCAATAGATGACTTTTGTACCGGACCGGACCTTAAATCGGGTAAGACGTCTACCGGGTCCGTTAGTTTATTCATATAGTTGAAGCAATATTATTATAATAATCGCTGTGCTCGATTGATGATTATTTTGTAGTAAAATCCGTACACTGGGCACAAGAAAATCGATGAAGTTTTTCATGCTTTCAATTATATCCTCGGGGGATGTTATTCAGATTCCAATAATAAAAAAGAGTTAACCGTTCGTAAAAGTTAAATGTTCGTTAATGTCAGCTACATTAACAGATTTCGTAGCTAGAAAACTTGGGAGGACATAAATATTAAACAGCCTTTAGACGATGACGTCACAAACGCCCTCCATCAGACAAATTTCGGTGAGGTGTGAATATTTTATCGCAGTCTGTTTGTTTAACTATTTACCGCATGCGACTTTGTTTACGACTTGTTTGTTTTAGAGGAATTTTTAATGTGAAATAAGTGCTGCAGATAATTTCTTTTAGTCGCATTTGTAGTACACCACCGTCTACCGGACAAATGGAAAGACTAGTAGGTAAGCCATATTTTGCTAGAAATTCAATGGTCCGTTGAATTTTGAACACTGCAAAAAATAGCACATTCGTATAGTGTCATAATAAATTTAGTATTTGGCCCTAAAAGATTCAAACTTTCTGTAGAGTAATAGGTAAATAAATAAATCAATTTTATAATCTTTTTTTAAGGTTAGGCTTGGAATGAGCGACGATAGCCCAGCGGATTTCAACCTCTCCATCGTGTCGTTCATTTTTCGATTTTTAAATTTTGGGAGTAATACATTGTAACACTATCTCGCGAAACGTCGGAGCAAACTAAGGCCGATCGCTGTTTACTCGAGATAATTAAGTATAATTTGGATTAAATTAATACCGGCATTAGCTCCCGCCGACTACAGGCTTTGGGATTGGAACACTCACATTCTGTGCAAACGAACGATTTTTGGCAAACACCGCCTACCTGATTATAAGCAGCCACTGTTTATAGCCTATAGAAGCTGTGTAAAAACTACTGGTATAACTCGCGCATTACCGACCCTATTTTAATGGGATGTTGCCGTCGGGTCAGCAGTAATCTGTTCTTCAACGGACACCTGAGTAAAATAGTTTGTTTGGAATTGTCAGTCCTTCAACGAATACAGATCCCTCTCATAAATAAAAAGCAATATAGATCTCTGATCTATCAAATATCGTAGACACAGAAACGATTATTAAATATTGGAAATGCTTTATTCAAAAGTGATTGATATGTTAATGCTGAATGGTTGCCGCCACAGATTGAAATAATGTTAATGCTAGTATTCCTTTTTAAGCCATTTATACCAGATTATTGCATCGAGCGCAAACTGAGTCTTCTTTATTATTACACGAGTGTTCTGTTGGCCTGGCCGAATGCGATGGCACTAAATTAACATGATTGCATAAATTACTCATTTCAGCAAGGTGCATAATTTACTCTTCTTACAATTACATCGCTGTGTATTTTCATTTTTTAAATTTTCATGATAAATTCATACTATCAAAGTTTTACAATTTATTCCTTTGATTTTTATTTTCAGCTACTATCTTTTTGATCCAATGCATAGATGCAAGATTATATTTGAAATCTAATGGGAGACATTAAACCTCTGTGGCAAATTTATTTGAAAAAAAAAATGGTGCATTAATTAAAAACTGTGCAGTAATTAACTTTCATACAACATTACTGCACCATTCTGGTTCTAAACAGGAAAGGCGTCCTTTACAGCCGGTTATATATTAATGATAACATTATTGCCTATTTAGAAGAAAAGTATATTTATAGACTACATCAAGCGCAATATACGTAGTTAATATTGTGCATGCACATTGGATAAATATAAAGATGTAGTTGCGTAAAACACGCATGGAAAGGTCGACATTATCAGGGTGTTGGTGAACCGCACTCACCCCTTAACAGGGTTGCGGGTAGCTGTGACCCGAGCGGGACCTACCCTAGCGTGAGAGGTATTTATAGTCAAGGGGTTAGATCACAGATATAGCTTCAGAACTTGCGGCCAGTCTATTAATTCTACTTTATTATAATTCATTGATGTGACGACCACATCGCTGACGGTCTACTGATTACAGCGAACTTTGAAAAAGGAGACGAGGGTTCGAAGCTATACCTTAGCTTGTGCTAAGGGTGTGGATTTCTAGAGTAAAAGACATAATATATCGTTACTTGGTCTTTACCTACGGAATTGTAATTTTCTTTGCAAAGAATTAAGAGTAATTTTATTGTTTTTCTAATTATTATAATCGTATTATTCACGGGTGCTAAAGACACAATTTTGATAATGAAATAAAGATATAATTTTAGTACACCTCAACAAAACTTTACGCACGTATAATGCCATTATTACCTATTTATAAGAATTGGATTACCAATTATAAAACAGTCGCGGGTCACGCGTTGCCGACTGATGCCATAAATACATATTCTATGATTGTTAATCAAATTTGCCAGACATCTTTGACTGGGTCATGCAAATTTTATCAATATCCTTGAAATAATTTCACGAACGAGTAAAAAAAGATACTTAGTATCTTTTGTAGAAAAATTGTAGAAAAACCTATTTATTTAGAAAAGTATTTCATATCATTTCATTTATTAATACCCATAATTTAAAATCGTTTGACAAACCGAGTAAAAGATAGCATACTAAAATCTCTAAATATGTCTCCAACTGCCGTTCAGTGGCTCCGCTTGTGTCGGTTTGATCGGTAACAATGTGTTACAACGTCAAATTTTCTTCGTATTGTCATTTCATCACTGGTGTTCCGCAGGAGGGTGTAATTAAACCTCTTCTTTTCTCTATTTTCATCAACACAATCTCCTCTTTAATCTCCCCTCCTATCAATTTTATGCTGTCCACCTTTAAAAATTATTTATCTGCATCACCTGATGAAATTAATAAAGCTGTTAACACTTTAAACTCTAACTTGGATAGAATTTTTTTTCGGGTGCAGTTCATATGGTCTACAAATATATTCAAATAAATCTCAAGTCATTTTCAGAGGCAGGCCTAAAATGCTCTCTATCTTGAGTCATGGTTGTGTACTTAATGTTTTATATGATGGAGAGATTTGCAACCTACCAATGTTGTACAAAGTCACGCCTTATACCTTGATAACTCCTTTTCCTGGGCACCACAAGTGTCTGAAATACATAAGGCGAAGGATTTTTGCAACTATTGTCTCTCTCAGAAGGTGGAAGAACTTGCTGCCAATCAAAACAAAAATCTCCATAGCCAATTTTCCTTTTTGCACCACCTTGATTTTTATTTCCAAAATGCTGTCTTGCTTGAGTTGTCTATGAGAGATCACTTTAAGCGATAAGACCGCCTTTGCGC
>JANCMC010038415.1:4945737-5004706 GCA_024363005.1 Charaxes varanes
GATTTTTATTTCCAAAATGCTGTCTTGCTTGAGTTGTCTATGAGAGATCACTTTAAGCGATAAGACCGCCTTTGCGCACTTAACTATACTCGTTTTAAGATATTGTTTATTCTTATTGTTTTCTTTACTGTGTGCAATAAATGTTAAATAAATAACTATGATGAAATTGAACTGTTTTGTATTTGTCTCGTTATGTACAGATAATATTCGGAATCACATCAAATTGGTACGATAGATGTTGATGTTTGAACTCGCAAGTATATAAGAATCATTAATTTCATAGCGAGATTCTAATAATAGATCAATGCGCTAATGGTTTGACGCCGGAAGTAATGATTCATTATTACAGTATTCACCTCTTCACGTCCTCAGACTGCTGTATTTCTAGATTACTGACCGAAACAGACATTCATTGTGGGAGGGGTGTTATGCAGCTGATACTATCAGGAGCCACAGTAGGTAGACTGTGAATAAATCTAAAGAGATGCAAACATCATAAGACATACATAAGTAATGTTTATATTGAACGTGCAATATCCACATAAACTTAAGAGTTTCTGGATATGAAGCTGTAGTTTACCGCTGCATATCGCGTCAGAACCAGATTTCTTTATTTCGCTAACATCTCTGTGGAACCAGTTCCCGGTCTTTCAGATCCGAACAGCTTAATTCTCAAAAGTCAGTAATTGCGAGACTTCTGGAATTGCAATTGTTCAGGGGCGTGGGTATGTTTGTTGTATGATTATCCTGCCTTTTTATTAAAAAAAAATGATCGATTAAGTTTTTGTTATTACAAAAATGTATGTGTAATGTTTCATAGTGCGAAATGTATATATAGCTAAGACATGATTAATTGTGGTTGAGAGAAGAGTGTTGAAGTATAAGTAATATTATATTTTTCAGAACAGTTCAAAATATTTTAATTCACTTAAAATAATCTAACATAAAGTATTTCCAGGAGAACCCGGCTTCAGTTAAGTTCAGGATTCGAAGAAGACCGGAATCTATAACATACTCCGATCTTATAGATTCCGGTCTTCTCTTTGAGTAACTTTGCTAGTTTCCAGCTAGTTGATATACATATTATTTTTATAAAGAACTTATAGTTTTCCAAGAGTTCGTCCGCTTATAGATGCGAGATTAGCGGATGTCTACTGAGCATTAAATACACTCGCGTGCAATTAAATCGACCCAAAACGAATATTGGCATTAAAGACTGATTTGGCGGAAAATGTCTTTGTTTTGTCACATTTATTAGAAAATTGCTGTATTATGAGAATTAATCAGGCTTTGAAATAAAAAATTTACGACAATATGATAAGCCATTTAAAAAAAAAGCAACCTTCTGTACCAATGTATGGCTTGGGTTTGAGTCGATTTAATTGCATGCGTATGCGCATTAAGCGTGTTTCATCGTACCTATCCCATCCAACCAAGCGTATAGCTTTTGCTAGAGTTGGGTGCGACAACAGCCAGTTGGGATTTTTACTATTCCTTAAACACTTTAGCCCACCATTTCTGCCGTTGACTCTTTCAGCCTATATATTATAATATATAAGCGAAAGGTAGCTTATCACGAAATCTCGAAACCAGCGGGACGTACAAAGATGGAATTTGGTAAGGAGAAGATTATAGTTAATAGACATCCGGTATGAACGGATTTTTTAGGGAAGTTTACGTGAAAGAAGTCGCGGGAAACAGCTTAGTACATAACATATTATTATTCTCTCGGGATAACACACTGATCATAACCATTGCTCATGTCAGGAGGAAGCAAAGCCTTTTACTGTCACGAGGTGTTTATCCAATACCGAATACGTTGCGTTGTTCACACTTATTTAATACTAGCTGTAACCTGCGACTTCGCCCGCAGGAATACAGCGATTCACTTAAATTTAGAGGGTTTTTATTTTTTTGTGCGGAACTCTAAACCATTAGCCAAAAGCAAAGTAGCCCTTGTTATTCCTTGTAAAATCAGCTATCTATCAGTGAAAAAACCGTAAAAATAAATTAAAACATTTTTGTCTGTCTGTCTATCTGTCTGTCTGTTTGTTCGGGGTGATCTGCAAAATAGCTGGGGGTCGTAAGCTTTTTTTTTATATAATAAGGGGTAAACGAGCAGCCAGCTCTCACGCAAGTGACTACCGACGCCCATGGTCAGCTGCAACACCAGAGGAACCGTTACCGGCCTTTGAGAAATGAGTATGCTCTTTTCTTGAAGGTCCCTAAGTCGTATCCGTTCGGAAATACCGGAATAATAATAATCATTTTTCTAGCTTCATATAGATGCTTACCTGTCTCCGCGATCTCCACAATGGTCGTGCGGTGAGGTGAGTGCGGTTTGTGCGCTATGTCTCCACTCGCCGTTCGATGGGTACGAGTACTCCTGTAATGAAACAGTTTTTATTTAACTTGTAGCATTGCTAGAACAAAATATTCATGTAGCTGAGGGTATGCAATCAAAAAATTGACATGAAACAAAAGAAAATGTCGACACTGGAATCCGACTCAAATACTCTGCCAATAAGATAGGCCTAATTCCAGCGGTAGAATACTTGATATTTTTAGCAATGTTATGTCAACATTTAGTACGCAAAATTACAGATTACCTACAATTTTTAAATCTATATGTATATACATTTTACAATGAAAGTCATTATACTTACGCCTATTTACTATTACACAGGCACGGATCCTGCTTTCAAAAAAAGTGTTGGGCAAAGCCGGCGAGTCGACGCATGAACTTATTTAAGATCAATATAGTGCCTTATTATGAAGTATATGTCTATTAAATAGATGACTTTTGGGATATTATTAAATTAGATATAATATTATCAGGATTTCGATCTCAATAAACTGTGAAAGTGTGACGTCACAAGTCTATAAGGTGGGCATGCCGATCGTGCCAACCACGGTGCTTCCGCGCCTGCCATTACACTACCTACCTTAACGCTGTGCGCGGACACCGAATGTCGTAGGGAGGCCGCGTCCGGAGACCGCGGCCGCCCGCGGCTCTGCAATGGACACGGTACACAACTATGAAAGGTCGAAAGCAACACCCGTGACAACCATGGCAAAGTACACAAATCATCGTCTCATCGTTAGCAAAATTAACGAAAATTGAGTTTAAAAAAAATGTGCAATAGTAAATCGACAAATGATGCGTCATACGAAATAAATGGCGTTTTTACTTATTACGTGTGCACACTAACCAACGAATACTAGTTGGTGACATTTGCATACTATTGATTCTAATGACACAACGCGAACACTTCTACTGGCTGTCTACTGTAGCCGTATAAAAACTATTCGTGTCCCGCTTAGTCTTACGTACTTTTCTTTAGTGCTATTTAATGTATGGCTGTAGCATGATTAACTTAATGCACATTCTGCACCTGCGCACCTAATATTGATCCTTCGAGCCGGATTTGATTGAAAATCTAAGAAACAGAAGTGTATGTCTCAACTATAGGAAAAAAATTAGATACTCACTTCGTAGTGTGAGCTGGTCATGGCACTGACAGCGGGGAGATCGTAGCGCTCGTCGGGGGTGGGAGACGGACGCCGCGGCGGAGACACGCACTGTAGTAAACACAGGTACCACATTAATACATTATATTAACAACACCAAACTTTACTACTTTATTGTTATAAAATTAATATTAGGCATACTTTTTTAGGTATGCCTAATGTTTCTGTAGGCTTTTGTGCTAGGGGTGGGTGCAATAATATGCCAAGAAACCTTGTGGATTTTAGTCTATATCTTCTACCGTTCTACTTAAAGATAAAATTGATGCAATATGGTGGGTATATTACAAAAAAAAAAACACCAATATTGCATCACACTCGATAAGTTGAAATAACAGTAAACCCAGAAATTTTGAATTAAAACATTTTGGGGGTTAGAAAATATACACACGTATAAAGGTATGCATATGCATGCAGTATATATAAAAAATCATAAGCGAATAAATAAATTATGCATGTTAATGTAATGTAGCGGTTACCTGGTGGGGCGGAGAGCGCGGGAGCTCCGCCGCGGGCTCGGGCTCCGCTGAACTGTCGCTGCCCTGCGAACGGCGGGTTAGTGACACCGAACACACATCACACATTACTTAACAGCCTTTACTATTATGCCCTAAAATCCCACTGTGACATAACGTCGTTCATCTGTTTTGAAGTAAAAACTTCTTTATACACGTTGGGCCTTTTTTCAGATGAAAAAAAAAATCGCCTCATCATCACGTCAAGTCACCGAACGCTATCTATGAGCTATATATATATATATATGATGAAAAATAATCATGGAGCTCAAGTCGCCATCTGTCGTCGAAAGCTTGACTTTGACTAGAGTTAACTGATGATTTCACCGACACTGACGTTTTCACTTCTGTTGAAGTCTGTTGAGTCGCGAAATGAAAGTGTTCGGTTTTTTTTAATAAATTAGGTATCAAATTAAAGGCATTTTTTCTCTTTTTACGATGACATAGGGTTGCCTTTCACACTGTGGCCGCAAATAGGGTTTAGGGTAAATTAAAGTCGCCTCGAGCGAGATGGCTTTATCTATAATGTGGTGCATCAGACAAAGGCGCCGCTTATTTAGTATACGTGTTAAAGTCTAGTTGGCACGAGTCACGGCAGTTTCTTCACAAAGTACTCTCATTATTAACAGTAAACAATATTGTTTCATATTAACGTATATCTGGCTGTGCCAATGTCACTTGTCATTATATTTTGAAAGAGAAGGACATATTCAATTATTAAGGCTGTCAAGTATTGGTGTTACTGTTGGAATGTACTGAACTCAAGACTCTTCATGGGTTGTAGTGGTACAGGTTAGGTTATATAGATCTAGGGTGGGTCTCTAACATAGTAAGGTGTTGAAGGCAAGTGAGGTGTTTTCGCTAAAACTATTAGATATTTTCAATTCCCTTTAACCTTTTTGACATCATAGTACATTCATTCTTTAGATTTTTCCCGATTCACGTAAAATAACTTAGGTTTTATATTAACTAATTTGAAGTTGTGGTTGCACGCACGGCCGGAGGGAGTGCTCTATTTATTCCGCCCCGGGAGCTGGGGCTTGGAGGCCGTGGGGACGATCTGCAAGTCGTCTCCACCAAGCGGGATCGGCCCTCTTCCGAGCTCGACCCGCAGTCTCCTTTTGGACCATGACGGTCTCACAGAAGTTGACTACGGCATCCGACGTCGATTCCCTGCGTAGCATCGCCGACACGACTGCTCGCAGGGAGAGATTTTGTCCGATAGCACTGGCAATCAATTATGGAAAAGGCCTGACGCCGGAGACTGTCGCTGATATCACCGGTCAGGTTGCCGGAGAACTGGCGGAAGGTGGACGGAAGGTCGGTGAAACAGAAATTACAGCAATCCTAAATACGGTATTGGCAGCAGTTGAATCGCCGGAAGCAAAAGCAGGCGGAGAGCGATTACTGAATCTAATCGAAACGCTGCCGAAATTCGGCAATGATATCCCTGAAGTAGCCCATTGCGGATATCAATATTACACCTAGTCTTGCTATTCAACTATCCTAAAAACAAAAGGAATATATAATCTCAGAAGCCATCAGATGAAGACAAACCACCAAAAATGAGAGGATGTACATTAAAATTCAATGAGCAGCTTCCTTGCTTAATATGCGCTTTACTACACAAGAAGACTAATACAGAATGACAAATATTGATACAGCATCCATTAATACAAAAGGTATCCGGTTCCACAGTCAATGTCACCCTCCAGGACCATTGTCCAACGGTTTGCCTAAAATGTGATGAATTTTAAGTTTAAGGAAAACTTTCAACTGAAGTACTAAACTAGGTCCGCTCGCCCCAAAAATTCCGTTGGAGCATCCCCATTTAACCTCTGAATCCATTTCTGTTGTCGGGAAAGCTGTGCCTCCCTCACTTTTCGAGATATGAGGGTGTTTGAGTATCGGGCCATCGATCTCTTAGGTACTATTGCTTCCTAATAGTGAAAAAAAATTTCAAGTCGGTCTATGTATATCTAATATAAATCTTCTCTTTATAACAGGTATTAGTGTAGATTGTTGTACCTACTAAGATTCGTTAAAAATATCAAATGGAAGGGACATAATTAACGATGCAGACAGATAAGGAATATACTTTTAAGGAATCATAGGTACCTAATTGACAATCGAAATAAGATAAAAGGATAAATAATTGTTTGTTCATCTGTTCCCTCGTAACTTCTAAACTACTTATCAGAATTCGACAAACGATATATCATTAGAAGCGTCTGAATAGTCCGCTGGTTATAAGCTATATGGAGTTTCACAAAATCTAATGTAGCGCCCTCTAGCGGACAAAACATACCGAGTAAAAAAATAAAGTTGAGATAAATATACCGTGTTTATTCAGGTTATAAACAAATGCTAGTAATATCTATAAATTCAAAATGCAGATTTACTGACTACTGTCAGACCGAGCTCGTTTAGTATCGGATTTACTGACAATAACTGTCAGACCGAGCACGTTTAGTAAGAGAATTATGATCGGATACTGAAACAGTGCAGTTTATTGTGATTGGCTACCAAAACAGAGCAGTCTATTGATGCGACAGGTACAGGTTCTTGTGGATTGCTGGTGGTAAATACTGTCTGCAAAAGCACGTGCGAATAATAGTTACATGGATAGAAATAAAGCTTCATTTCCAGGATACTAATTCATGATACTTTTTCATTCTGTATCATTTCATTCAATCTTTCAGTGATACCAGGTTATGTTTCAGTGTCCTGCAACCTTATGTTTCATGACTCCCTCAAGAAGTCCATGCTGACCTCTAAAATGCCTTAAAGTATTGCTGTTTATTATTTCAGAAAGCCCCTATCGAATCTTGTTCTTCCTGTCTGCCATTTAGTTGTTGTTTTAGGACCACCAAAAAGTAAATATTAGGTAGCTAACCCAAATGGTTATGAAACCCACAACGTTCTAAACCAGGTTTTTTTGTTTGATTTAACGTTACTTTTCGCTGATGTGGCTAATTGAATGATGCTACAGTGGTAATTCTGAATTTTGCCTGTCCAGGTTTAATCAGGATATGGTTCTTTAATGAATACTTGAGATAAGCATAGACTCGGGACACCCATTTATGTCCCTTCCGTTATATTATATCCAAATAAAAATATACAAATTTTTATTATTATGGCAATAGTTTTCCACACACACTTTTGATTATCATTGTTGTGTCAGTATAGTATATATATTTTTAGGATAATGTATATTCTTATCTGAGAAGAGCCCATAGTAAGTTTAATTAGAGGTAGCGCTACGCTTAAAGCCCTTCTGGTCTGCAGCCGAATTGGGCCGGCGTGTTCGGGTACCTGTAGCTCTTTCTCACATAAGATTAGCGTGAAGATGGCAGCACTGCCGCGTGTCAGTGATGGTTATGTTGTCGCGTTTCGTTCGTCTTGTGAGAGTTTCCGGCCCAAATCTCCTTAAATGCAGTTAAATCTTCGCGAGCTTCCTGATGGTGCAGATGTCCATGGGATTCGGTAGTCACTTAGACGAACTACCTGCCCTTTTGCCCATTGTAATATAAAAAAATAGCATACTTAGGACATTTCTATAGACGAGTTCGAAACTACTAGTTCTAAAATACTAGATATTGTTTATTGGATTATTAGAATGCTATTGACAGCAAACAAACTTATGTAGGATTTAGTTTACGACTCAACGTGCTTGTCCTGTTCTACATCTGACATCACGTACAAGTATAAAAATATATATACATATATTCCCTTGGTCAAAACATCACGTGTACCACTTTTACTAATTATTTTTTATTGTGTTTGTTATTGTTAGGAGAAGGTTCTTATGAAAGAAAAATTAAGAAAATTGTGCGGAAAATTAGAAGATTTAAGAATACTTCACCATATTAAATCATTTCTAATGTAACGGGAACGGGGAACGGAACGGATAGGATAGGATGTAGCAAATAGTAACTAACTCGCTAGTTTATAATGCAAAAATACTACATTCTACGACTAAATTTATTTTAAAATATGGTTGTTTATAACCGACCCTAATAGAAAAGTTACTACTATTTATTAAGTTTAATAAGACATCTTGTAACCATAATAAGGCTCTATAATATGAAAAAAAGAATCTGGTTCATAATTAAAATATTTATTCATTCATTAGGGCCCCCAAATTAACCGCTTAAAAGTAATGTTACCTGTATTTATGATTAATTAATATTTAATTAAATTATGAATGTTAATAAGAGTGCTAAAGATCTTATGACTACCTTTATCCACAACTTTTATACAGTTTTTCTTAATCGCCGCTAGCATAAGCTTTCTTCGTTAAAGGTTTTCTTTTCTTTATGAAGAATGTTGGTTTAGTAATCTTTCTTACTGCGTAGTTATTAAATGGTTTATTATGACGTCGAATTATATTATTCATCAGTAATCTAAAACCGTACTGTTAGTATTTTTTTTAAATACAGCACAGTATAGAAAAAAACCTTTTTTCGGCACGTCCAAAGTGGCCGATTGCAAAGTATCTTTTCTGTTTGTCCCATTGTTTTGTTCAGTACGCTTTAGTATCGTACCTGTCTATGTATCAGCCTTTAATCGCCCACTGTTGGATATCCCTTGCAGAATCTCCCTTTCTGGCAGTCTCCCCTATCTCTCGCAACCGTATAATGAACATTAACTATATCAGACTCATCGTCTAATCAAAATGGAAATATTTTTGGCGAAACTAAACTAAAATACTTAGCGACACTATTAGTGAACACTTCGTCATCATAAACATTAAAAGACTTTTTAAATTTGATGTCAACATTATTCTTAACCGTAACACTTCTGTAAACATCCAGGCATCTTTAAGAAGTATTAGAGATTACTCCCTAAAGAGCATTCGATTCTTGTAGATCTTGACATAAACATGATTTCGTCTAGCGATTCAATCGAATGTGTCAATATATATTACTGGATTGAATTCTTTTCGGATGATATTAATGCTACGTGAATCGTCTTTGAGTTGTCAATACAAGCCTTTGATTTCGTGATTATTAAGTTAACAACTGACGATAAAAATCTTATTAACATTCAACTTATTTTTTTTTAAATTATTATGATGACAATAAAAGGAAAACTTTGAATAGGCATGCTTACAAACTTTTCTTGAATTTATTTTGCTATTTAGTTCTGTCTATTTGTATTTATATTGTTGCATTGCCTTTCCGTTTGTTTTATACGTTTCTGTATAACTCTATAATATAGTGTATTTAAAAAATATACACATATGACTAGTTTATACAAAGTTGATATATTAATATATGTGTATATAACGTACAGGGCATTATTACACTAAATATAGTTTAGGATACTTTAACCAAAAATCTACATCATTAAGTGTCCAAAACATACATTTACGTAAGTAAAAATTTAAACAGGCCACAGTACAAAGAAAAAAATCGATTAAAATAGTAATATATTATATTAATAATTATAAATATATACTCAGCATTTACTTCAAACTGATATAAAATGTATATTTATGAAGGATCTATTACAATACTTGTAGATAAACTGCCCGATATAAAATTCTTGGAAGTTTCATTTCGAAAAAAAACGACTGCATTTTAGAATCTGATATAAGTTGGTAGTTTTCAAATTAATAGGCAATACGTACTAAAGATACGCTATCGGGCAGTATATCAGAAGGTTATAGGTAAAGCAAGGTATTTAGATGTAATAATTATGTTTACCTCATGCTTTCTTATCGTCTAGCTTAGAGATGAAACACTTGGAGTTTATTTTATATCACGCTATACTGACGAAATGAAAACTGTAACATTTTCTAGCAGCTTTTATATTTTATATAAAACTTACCTTCATTCGATAAAAATAATATACGGTCTTCTAATGTGTACATATTTCGTAAAATACACTTAGTGCAAATGGATTTTTCTCAAAAACTGAATGACGTTTTCAACAGTGCTTTTTACCTGGAAATACATTTTGGTAAATCGTTGGGGTGCTCTATGGGGAGGTAATTTCTTCCCTCCTTGATTTCATGCTGTTTCTTTTCAATTTGTGGAGGTTTGATTTCATTGCTTAAGTTAGACCAACTGCTTCTCCATAGTTCTTCCACTTCCTGTAGAACTGTTGAATTTGTTTCTTTTTGCCCTAAATTGAAAATTAAAGAAGTTATAAGCCCAAAAGTGAGAAATTTTTTAAAAAATTTTCTTTTTTGCTCTTTAACTTTTTTTTATAGATTTTCTCAAAAAATTGCACCAGACCAATCTTGTAGATTATCTTTTGACAAAAATTTTTCACTATTATTTTTTTTTCATTCATTTAAGACGCTGTTACAGCCCTTCAAAGTTAAGTGGGTTTGTCAATGCTTATGAGAATAATTAGTTCCCTGAATGACATCCATCAAGTATTTACGTGTGAACAGAACTTGCACGTATTCGTACGTCGCCATTAGAGCCCGGTTTTGCTCCAACGCGACGTAACAACAAAAGGTTCCGAACAAAAATCCAATAAGTGGAGGCTTTGTTCCAAATACAAAAAAAGCATTTTTTCTCTCTTTTTTTTATTCAAATAATGACAATGTACGACAGCAATATTTTTACTCGTTTTCGTCACATTTCCATACAAGAAAACACTCAAAACACAACCCACACTAAACGGACAGACAATCCAGAACAAGAAACATCTCACATACCTAGGAATGAAACTAGAGTCACAAATATCATTCACTGCACACACACAACACAGATTATACATTGCTCGAGCCACAGCAAACCAACTAAGACACCTATTCTATTCACCAGCGCTGTCACTCAGACACAAAATTCTAATATATAAAGCCACCCATATTACCCAATCAAAGCTGAATCTGAAATGGCTCAATCGTTTTGTGCGATTGCTTATGGCTCTAATTTTGTCCGATGTGGAATATTGTATGGCTACGTACATTTGCGACTAATAAAGACTAAAACTATGAATCTAAAAGAATTTAAACAGAATTGTTTTCTGAAAAAATAATGTTAGAAAAAAAGTTATATCGTTTTAAATATGAAATATTTAAAACTGTATTCCTCTAGTCTAGATGGTTTATATGACATTTCACACTAATCTTTGTGAAAACCCTTTAAAAGACTGTGGACAGCAAGGCCACATTTCAAGTCGCTGTGATCAGGCTCCCAATGGAGGCGGAAATAGCAGCAAGAGCTGCTATCGTTGCGGCGAGCAAGGCCACATTGTTAGTTCTTATCACAAAGAAGGAGGTATTCTATCAAGAATTTACTAACTCCCATCTATCTGGTTGTAGTCCCGTGATTTATGTGCATACTGTAACTACAATTTGCAGTTGTGTGAAAAGTGTATTTTGCTATTAAAATTTAAAGAAATGTTAAGGAGCAAATACTAAGTGAATATACAAATTATGCAAAATATATTTATGGAATATTTTCTTTTCACTGTAATGTTAATATTGGCATACAGTAAATTAAGGCTGTGTAGATTAGGATAGACTAAAATAAGATCAGTTTCTGCCTATTTATTTTTTGGTTGTTTCACTTGCAACCAATTTAATTCCTGTTTGTCGGACTTGAGGTGAGTAGCTGGTGAGAGAACAGTAGTCAGCCTTTCTCTTTTGAATTATTCATATTATTCATAATACCCGCTTGAGGTACATGGGAAAATTCTGCTGTGTTTTTTTTTAAATATGTAAACAATAATTCGAAGGAGTGGTTTTGAAAAGTAAGTTCAAGTTAATGAAGACTATAAATAGCTTCAGTACTATGCTGTTTAGTTTACCACAGGAGTCGAGACCCACAATTAACTACGTCATTTAGTTAGTTACGTCACTGAATAACGAGATTTAACTCTCACATGAGCCGAAATAGATTAGTGGTCAGAAGTTTAAATCCTGGCTAATCCTGGCGAATTTTTTAATGCTGAGATGTTTAAATCTGTCGCTTATTGGCGGTCAAGGAAAACATCTTGAGGAAACCTGCACGTGCTGGGAGAACTTCTGTCAGGAAAAATAGCTATTACAAGGAAAAAAATTAACTATGTTCAAAAAATATTACAGTCCTACACTGTAATTTAGTGTAAAATAATGATAATTAATACTTACATAGGCGGGAACTGAACCACAGGACCACTAGTCGGAGACGGCAGTATTGTGTCATCGTTCTCTAAAATTTCCTTTTTTATGTTGCACTAAAACAAAATATACAATAATATCAGTAAAGTACCTATTTAATTTTATTCTCTTTCCATGTGTCTCTGAACTGTCAATGGTTTTCCATTTATTGTCAAATAGGTCCAAATCTTGTCTTTGGTCTAATTAAAATATACGACATTTAAAAAAAATTAAGTCTTGTCTTTGGTCTAGTAAAAATATACGACATTTAAAAAAAAAAATTCCTTACGACTACATATATGGTAATGATATCAAACACGCAAGCTTAATTTATTCCTTATAACATATATTTTTGTCAAAATGATTCTTATATCTGTCTGAATGCCTTATCCTCTTGCAAATGGTGGATTAATGTTTGTGATGAAGGAGTAGATGCCACTGCCCCTGTGAATAAAAGAACATTGTAATCTATATGTATAAAATACGAAATTTCGAAAACCGCGCGACATACTAACATAAAATTTAGCGACGAGGCAGTTTATAGTTAGTAGAAATCCGCTAAGAATGGATTTTTCTGTAGAATCAGATAATAAAGATCTAAGGGCTCTTGCAAATTTAATTTCACGCGGACGAAGTTGTGGGAAACATCTAGTAATTTTTAAAATACAAAATTTCACTGTAGCCCTATTTTGGAATATAATAACAATCATAATTAATATTAAAAATAACATATTAAACTTTAGTTGACATGCCTTTAAGAAAAGAGCATATCCATTTCTCAAAGTCTGGCAACGCATCTGCGAGTCTTCTGGCAATGTAGATGTCCATAGGCGTGGGTAGTTACTTAAAATAAGATTCACCAGCTGTCCGTCCGCCTATTGTTCTATAAAATATTTTCTAGATGTGACGAAATAAGTAGGTTGATAATAATAATTAAATACATTGGTCAAATAAATATAAATATAATATAATCATATTATAGAAAACTGTTTCTTATATCGGGCGTTAATTTGCGGAAAATCCAAGCGGAAGAGATTAGATTATTTCGCATAGATATGTGATTTAAACAGAATATACGCTTAGGAAATGAGTATCGGGGTATAAAGCGATTAAAACAATCTGTTCAAAAATGTCCGCATTGTCATTTGAAATTAAATATTATCTCTATGGGTTTTTTAGAAACGTTAACATCGTTTAATAATCCTAAAGAGCTTTAGGCTTTGGTCTTCATCGTTACGCACAACGCTGCAATAATCGTCACGCTTGCCTCTTATCGCTGACATAGACAGCGACGGAACAAGAGACCATTTTAGACGTTAATCTTACAATTATGAGTCCAACGCAGCGTTTTACGTTACGATCGTGACACCAAACCTTTACTGAGATCTGACAATATTCTAAGAAACACTAGTGCTTCCGTACCGTACTTTAAAAGCACACTGATTAGATTAATTCACGCGTAATCGAATTCTAACATCCGGCATCCTCTTATTCGAACACTTAAATACAAGTAAGAATAAAGTAAAAATATTACTTCCGTGAATTTTGTTGTTACTTACGATGTTTTAACGTTAATTCCACCAAATGTAGCGTCGCGTGCACCAGTACACTGCAGAGTTACGGCGGCTTCCAAAGAGTCGCAAGCAGTCCCGACGAATGTGGCCGCATCAGTGATATCTGCGCGCACTGACTCAGCATAGAAGGCGTAAGCGTAGGTGTGAGAACAAGCCACATTGTTTCCACAACCAAGCTGCGTGGAGCCTCCATTGGGATAGAAGTTAAGATCTCCCAGCGGGAGATCATAACCATATAGACCGGCAGTAGTGTATAAAACTTCTACAATCGTGGCGTCGTTTTTACTCAGCTTTTCGGGGTGGTGAGTCCAACCAGGAAGAGATGGGTCGAGAGCTGAAACATAGTTATACATGTGCCATCATATCATTTTTCGAGATCATATCATGATATCGAAGAATAGAACTTTAAGTGACGGTTTAATACGAAGTAACACTATAAGTTCCGGTACCTAAAAAAAAGCAACCCTTATAAGATCACGTCGTTGTCCGCCTGTCTGTCTATCTGTTAAGACACTTTTTCTTAGGAATGCGTAAAGCTATAATATTGAAATTAATACCAAATACGTAGGTCTGCGGTAACTTAAAGCTGTAAGAAACTCAACTCGTGTATGGAATCAAAAGACATGGGCCTTTTGTGTCACAGTTCTCATACATTTTTTGCTAAGGAAACTAAAACCTATAGGGTACTTCCCGTTGACCTAGAATCTTGTAGCACAAGTAAAGGAAAATATCCGAAAACTATAAATTTGTAGTTGCAACAGTGTCATAGTTGTCTATTTGAATGTCCGTCAAGAACGTTTTTCTCAGAAACGCGATGAGATTCCTTGAAGCTGTGTAAAAATCAATCTACTAAGTATACTCAATCTAAAGATATGGCCATTTATGTCACATTTCCTATACAAGTACATTCGAAAAAGGGAATCAAAATGTTTAGGATAATTCTATCTATCTTTTTATCGCTCCTGCATTTTTCTTCATAACCCTCTAATATGAGATGTGTACTTTTTAAATGAATAAAGATACTTGTGATATCTCTTTTAATAATATAATAGTAACTAGCTACTTTTCTTTCTCGTAAGATATATAAAATTATCTTACCGATGACATGGGGAATGTTTCCATTCACATTTCTGGCGGCGATACCCGCTGCATGAGCTCCGAGACCCACACCCACAATGCGAAAGTTATTAGGACTGTAGCCAAAATCTGAGCTGAGAAGATTTATGAACTGCGCAACCACAGCGCCCACTTGAGGCACGTTTGAGAGACCGTGAGTGTAGACGCTCGCGCCAGGACTCCAGTCAACAGCAAGTACGTTCACATTTTCAGCAGCAAGGTGAGCTTTAATATTTGAAAGAAAATATTTTTAAAAAGTTACAGTAACTCATATTGTGTTCTGATAGAAAAGATTATATATATACTTGAGTGGTGCACCAAACTCAAATTAAATTTAATCGAAGTTTGAAATAACAAAAACAATGTCTACTAAATGCGCATGGACATTGTGCTAACACTAACGACAAAAATATGGAACTTAATTTTTGTTGGAAATTGAAATAAGCGTTTCTCAAAGATGTACATAGGGCAATTGTGAAGTGCGGTCTCATAATGTACAAGTTGCCGCCACTGACAGCTACAGCTTGTATAATTGCGTCTGGCTCTTTCATTCTGGACTTCAACATACAAGGTCTTCGGTACCGACATTATGATTATTTACTGGTAAGTATTTTAACCTTGTATATCTTGTTTATGTTTATATGTTTCTATCAAGCGGTTAAACTTTTGTAACGATAAATTAACACATTCCTTGCTACTATTCAAGAGCAGACTGAATAATTTCGAGATTCTTTTGTTTCGTCTTGTGCCTAGTAAAACCTGAATATGCCATATTTCCGTTAATATATTTCCATGCATTATAGCAGTACATATTTTCGCCAAACGTATTATGACGGATTACATTAAGCCTGCTCCTTAACAGTGCTTTGAAATTAAATTGTCAATAGTATGTTCGAAATGAAAAAAAAAAGTATTTAGTATTATTGCTCCATGCTATTTAATTTTATTTTTATATTATAGTATATTATACATTCTGTTTTGTATTTATTATATTAATTTTTTGTATTACTCTTTTATTTCATTTATTTGTTTACCAAGTATAACATATGAATTTTGGGTTGCCTGTGATGCAGTGGTTTGCATATCAACCTACTAAAGTCATGATCGCGGTTCTGAACCCGGCAGGTGGCCTTAACATTTTTTAAAGGTAGTAAAAGATCATTGGTTATGCCTTACTTTGGCTCTATCGACATTTTCATAAAAACGAATATCTAGATGCCTTCATAGTTTTGGTACGTCCTGTATATTTCCATATATGTACCAGCATATACAGTTTCGGATTAAAGTATGGAATATTAAAAGAAAAAGCGAGATCGACTGCTTTCTTTAAAAACGTTGAAACATGTCGGTTTTCGTTTTTACGGTACGGTTCACCTTTCGACTTTCATTTGTTTTTTTTAGTTTAAAATAATTAGTGTTATTCACTATTCTCTTTATAAAATTTCAACGCGATAAAAATTCGCTTCACAGTTCACCTATTTTTTCTCCCACCTACGCTATAGTTTGAGCGACTTTTTTTAAGAAACAAAGAAGGTCACGAACGCTTATTTCACCCCAGCTTCCGAAAGCAAAAAAACAAACAAACAAAAAAAAATTGGGTCAACACTAGCAATTTGATTTTACAACATACATTAGGTTTAGTTTTATAAATGTTCAAAGCCAATTTCCACATTAATGATTTTATCTTTGTACAGGCATTCAAATTCCCTTTGATAATTACTCTCCACATACAATTAATAGATTTTAATATATTTATGTGAGATAAATACTTTATCAAACGGTTATTTTGTTTATTACAATTTAAAGTAAATACGCCAGTTAATTTGTTTTTAATAAAATAAAATAAAAATAATTAATTCTCATTTTAATCATTTCTATTTGGGTAATTTACCATATAAGTTTCACCATGTCTATTATACTTGTTTTTTTAAATATTGAAAAGTAATTTAATGAAATTAAGCGAAAGCACTTGATTTTCTTTCTTTTTTTTGTAAAATAGATAGAGATAAGGGTGTGAAAAAAAATGGAGAAACTGCAATTAAATATTCAAAAGATCTTAGATAAAGAATTTAGTGTTGATTTTAAAGGATATAATGCTACAGAAGTTCGTTAATGCTTAGGCCAGGATATGCCACTATCCCGAATATTTCGCTAGTTGTCGGTAGAATTTATATGTGGCCAAGCATTCCAGCGTTTAATAAACACGATAAATATAGAGAAAATTACAACTTCATTTTGTTTGCGCAATAATGTAGCCCATTCTTAACCACAACCAAATACCATAGAGTAAATGTACAAGTACTTTTTTTGTTATGAGAAAATATTGTGCCAGCAAAGGGTTATTCTTTCATTACTTAATGTAGGTATATTATCTTTGTTGTTGATTTAAGTGGGCTATATTAAAAACTTGTCATTTTCAGTATATGTGTTCTAAAGATAACTACTCTTTAAATATAACAATTCGCCCGACTAACCAAATAATGATGTATAACAAATTGTATGTTAATTACCTCAAACTTTTAGCTGCAACTTTATAGTTTTGTTAACTGTTTAGGTAGAACACTGGAGTTGACAATAATCAGGTTCTGCAATAAATAATTTAATATTATTTCGCCATTTTTTATAGCAAGTTTCCTTGTGAGATAGTTTACTATCATTACAAAGAATTTATTGCCAGAAAACTAAACTTTCAAAATATGTTTACTTATTTCCAATTAAAATATCAACTTTCTCATAGATTTTTCTGGTCTTGTAATTGCTAGAGCATGCATAAGTAGATGACATATTATTAGAGATTTGAGACGGCAATCACAGCCAGGTTGGGATAGCCATGTTTATAAACTATATTTGCCTTACAGACATTGGCTAAACGGCGTGGAGCTTGCTGATTCCTTCGCGTTTAATCCATCGAAATGGCTCATGGTCAATTTTGATTGCACTGCTATGTGGTAAGGAATAATGTTTGTATCACTATAACCAAATTTACTTTCTCAGTATAACTAAAAAGATCACGCAAACGATGTGTCTGCATACAGCATCAACTAGGTAAATCAAAGGCTATATCTTGTTGTTTTAATATATCTAATGAAATCATACATTTCTATTGCCCTTCAAGTAAATCGTATTATGTTCTTTTCTACAACCCGGTACTGTCCACAGCTGTACACAGGCCTACTCTATAAACTTCCAACAGATAGATTCTGCACGACTGACATCCAGCGGTTTCCATGACATTAACTATATTATTCCACCTTGTATGAGGCCTCCAGGTCCTGGTCCATTTGTATAAGGATGCCATGTTTTGTCATGCCAATCCTTGCTATGCCATACCATGCGAAGTCATTTCAGCCATGCCATGCTGCAATGCTGTCACGTTAAATTGTGGTAGTGTTGTCGCGTCTTTCCCTAAAGGTGGACAACGCATCTGCGAGTCTCCTAGTAGTGTAGATGGCCATGGGCGCCGGTAGTGGCTTAGGTGAGGTGTACTAGCATGATATCAAACCCAATTACTTGAATAACGAATTGAATAATTTTAATTTGAGTGGTTTTGCTACTATTGCATAGACCTTGAATACCACTATGGATGTCATGCGATGAGCAAGGACGTGAAATACGTTACATAAAAAACATTTACTTCCCATCACGTGACCAGTTCTTCGGGCTATATGGCCACTCTAACTCCACTGGAACTGTGCCATGCAGATGATGACCCACACTATCTTTATCTAACCTCATATGATAGTATAATAGCGTTGTAATACCAAATAAAGTATCTTTCTTTCAGGGTCAAAGACAGTACTGCGTTGCATAGAACTTTCAACGTAAATCCTATATATCTGCGTCACGAGAATTCAGGTAAATTTTGAATTTGTACTAGTTAACAAATCCTGGTTTCACAGGTATTGAAGGCCTCCTAGATCCTCCTCCTCATCAGAGGATGATACGTATTTTCAATATGTAAAGAGATAAAGACAGGAGTTTCGAATCATCCATCATTACGGGGTTTTTTATTTATTAAGTATTGTTAAAGGAGAATTTATATTTAAAGAAGATACCTTACTTCATTTCAGTTTTAGCTACTCATTTAAGTTTTATAAATTATAATATCTAATAAGGTCCGTTTTGTTACAGGAAAAGCAATCGATTATATGGTAAGCTTAAATAAATATGATATTAATTAGGGTTTGGGTACTCAAATTCGGAATTCAGGACTAAAACCTGTATCAAAGACATCTGAACGCACTTGTCATAGAGCTGAAATGAGGCTAAAAAATTGGGTAAAATTATATTCGATATTATTATTAAGTAATTTAGGTCAAATGGTAAAATAAACGTTTTAACAAGGTCTATAAATATATAATATATAATAGCGGACCCGGCAGACGCTGTCTTGCCCGATTTATAGTCAGACGGAAAAGTTCAATACAAACGCCATCTACTGGAAGTATTCCGAAGTAGTGACCAACTCTGCATTTTTAGTATTTTTTAAATGTTCTTTAGGTTCCTTTTTTCTTTTTTTAAACCTTCCCGGAAATAATGCGAATAAAATAAAAAAAAGACGAGTCAAATTGGTCCAGCCGTTTTTGAGTTACAGCGAAAAATATACTTAATTTAGATTACATGCCGACAGCAGCGCCACCTACAGGGTCCAACAGTCTTTTCAAACCATCTCGAATCATCTTGGAATATACACAAAATTATATTCGTCCCTAAACCGTAGTTTAGGAGTATATTGGCAAAAGTTTGTACAATCGAATTTCCGATTTAAAGAAGATTACTACTTATTTATTAACAAAATCTCAGATAGGAACAGAAGAAGCAAACACAAGAAACAAAATAAAAGTCAAGAAGGACACTCAAGATACAATAGATAATACCATAGATAACGACGAATACTCTAAATATGAAGACGACAATATCATAAATAACGATGAAGACTTTTATAACGGAAATGATGAATTAAAACTGCATGGTTACAACAAAACATCATCAGGTTGTAATCAGAATATACAGTTGGAGAATCAGAACAAGAAGGAACTTCTTGTATGTTCTTATAATTTAGGTGGTGGGATTCTAAGAAATAAAGAATCTTCTACATATCTCATCACTTACAATTATGGTTTTCGGTGTTTATAATCATTTTCGTCATCATCACCACCCACAGTCCTTTCTATTCACTTCAAGGTAAAGGCTTCTCCCCTTTTCTACCACTATTTAAGGTCTTGAGCTAATCTGGCTCAGCAACGCAATTATAATACTGAGCAATCTATCAACCGCTATTAAACTGTACAAAGCGCATGGTCATTTTAAATTTCCTATCCATTCTATTATTGCCTACTAATTTCTTGATTGACCTTATTTTGATCGTTTATATAAAAGTTCCATCAACGTAAATTGTTTCTAATTTACTTAAAAAGAATAAGTTAGATGCACAAGAAAAAGCAACAAATTTTGTCACCGGATCATTTCTTAATAAAAACTGTTCTTTTTGACTGGTTGTCACTTTAACGGAGTTCAGCGAGTTATATACTTCCTGCAGGCACTTCGGAATTTTGGGAAGAACTTGCTTTCTGCCATTATAAATACTCTTTCTAATCAAATGTTTTCCCTCCTCATCTTACGAACATTTTTAAAACAAAGAGTTAACGAATGCTAAACGGTTGTAAAGATTTCTTTTTCTTTATGTTGGCTGAATAATTTTCATCAACAAATAGGAAATCTTTTATTCAACAATGACAATGATAAAAAAATATCTCGACAAAACACAATATCTACTATCATGTACAAATCTTTGTTTTATTATAACTATTAATTACTATAATTGTTAAAGCCACTTACTCAAAACACAACACCTCAAGTTATGAAAATTATAAATTATTCCTCTATACCGCATTACAGACGATATCAAGTACACCCCATGTCCAAATTCGGTTCCTTAATACCTAGTGGCTTATTCACAATTTCCAGATATCTGACTCCCTTCTTAATTGAATTTAAATCGTTGATAACCCCGCTCATCACTTTGCTCACCACGCTAGTTACTAAATTCATTCATAACAGCAGTCCATTATGCCATCTATTACATAATTTTTAAACGCTTTAAAAAATATAATATCACAAATAAATCTATATTTTTTTATTTTCAAGAAAATCTTTCCTCATAATCTTAGAGCTTAACACGATATATTTGTTTTTTTCCCTGTTTATGCAGGTAATGCATAAACAGGGAAAAAAACATTTATCTAAAACTCACACACATGTTCGGTTTCTATTTGGTTCGGTACGTTCCAATTACATACAAAATGATTTGACATATTTACATGCATCATTGTAGCCATAGTATTTTTAAATATATATTTAATAACAGATTTAATGACGAACTTTGGAAAGCGTCCAAATTGAATGACATTTCATAATTTAAGTAGAGGTATATTTGAAAATATAATTCTCTTGTTGATCTTGTATATGGCTGAATAGCAAGAATACCTTTGCCTTTTGCCTAAAGAAAACAAAATAATAAATAGAATTTTGACCCAGTTCTTTCTCCTCTGAGCGTCCTCATAAACTCTCCCATCCGGGGCGGCTACCTAGAGTAGATGACCCTGTGGTGGGTACTGTGTTATAACCTTCATCTGTAATGTAAGGTGTTGTAGTGCGCTGTTTGAGTGTAGGTGTGTGAGTGTCAAAGTAATGTTCACCCAACCTGGAGGACCAGTGGGTGATTATGGTACCTGAGCGGGCGATGGGCCCGCCACCTCACTATACCACCAAACGGATATAACGACTGTCTTGTGTCTTCGATATTTTCATAACAGATTGTGGCTGTATTTGTTAATCATTTGAATTCTCAGTCTATTACCATCAATAACTCCAATTATAAACGTACGCACTGTTTACATGTACCAATTTAAAATAATTAACTACCCGTATACCCTCATCCCATATTACAAAATTTATCTACACTCGAGAACAATAATTCCGGGTCATCTAAAAAATCTATAGATCTCATATCACAATACATATAATTTCTTTTTATTTTATTTTCGATAATCAATACCTGCTTAACTAGGAATCTTCATTGCTATTAATTTTTTATTATATTTAACAGGTCTGTTTATAAATTTTATTATTTTGGTTATATTTATTTTACGGATTTTATCATTGGTTTTAAAACAGTTCTTCAGATAGAGACAGGGTTGTTATATTGATTTGAATATAGTAGATGACACAATGGACTCAGGTACAGTAGAATGGAAATTGTGATTAACATTGTTTTATTAGATTCAATACTTCCAATGTTGATATATATTGTATGTCATTATATTTTGAATATTGCCTTAATTATTTGAACGTAAATATGTATTTACTCTCAATACGTACTTATTATCGTTCTCTTCCTTCAGGCCCCTTCGAATAAACATAACCATTCGGTTAATCGGATTTGTTTTGATTAACATAAATTAATTTGCACATTATATGAAAATCATCTTAACAATATTATATTTATTGAAATAAAGTATATTTTTATTACTTTATTTTATCAATTAGGACGCAAATAAATTAAGTAGACTAATAAGTCTGCAATATAATTAACAAGATAGCGCCAGATATGACAATACCTATTTAATTAGCACGATCGATTCGATAACCTGTAAAAAATATCAAATGTATGAAATATTACTTGTAATACGAAAATAGCAAACGAAATTAATTTGACATCGCATGTGTAGAGACAATCCTTAATTTTGTAATGGCGTCCATAAAATCATACGTTCGACATTTGAATGTTTTCCTAATCTGTGTTATTATCGACGTTTGATTAATGTAGTTTTGGTGGTAAATAAAATCGTTAATTCGTCCTAAATTTACACTTAGAAATTTAATTTTGTTAGCTGATATCCTTAAAAGTAATCATTAATAAATACTAGTATTTTTGATGATATCTTTAAAATATGCTTTATTGTAGTAGATTCTACAAGCTGTTTTGAAAAGCTCTTTCAATTGATATTGAATTAATTAAAGATAAGCTATATAATTTAAAAGATAACAACAAATACAATTTAGCTTGTCTTTCAGTAATTTATGAATATACAATTAAACAATTGTGTCTGCATACACGTAATAGAATATTTAAGAAATCTTATATAGGAATACCTTGTTATAAATATTATAAAGCAAGATGAAGCTGAGAGTTAGATATATTACTAGCTGACCTGGCAGTTGTCGTCATGCCGGAATTTTAGCTCGTCTACTATTTGCTAGTTAACCAATCTCCTTTATGTATTCTCCATAATAGGTGGCACTGGCCGAATGTTCTATGAAATAATGAAAAAAAGTCTGGTATAAACTTCTTCAATTAGTAGTATTTGAAAGTAACGATCATTGCTTTTTTAAATATTTTTTTAATAATCTGTTTCTTTGTTTTCCTTTAAACCTTCCCTAAAATAAGGGGAATAAAACACAATTAAAATAATTTAAAACTATCCAGCGGTTTTAGGGAGACTAACGAACAACGATTGATTTTTATATACGTATATGTTATAAAGATATAGATTAGCTTTACTAACGTGAACTGTTCAGTGGTACAAAGTGAGCCCCAGTTTACTTTTTGCATCCTCTATTCAGACCAAACAATGGCATGTTCCGGGAAACGAGGGGTAAGCAAGACATGTTCGTACTTGTTTATAACTATGTACGTCCTTGTACTTTGGAACAGATTTAGAGACAAAAATTGACTCTGTTTGACTCATAATCCTTGTTCTATTTTGGATATATAATACACTTAGTCTAATCTATAAATATATAGAATCACTTTTCTACCACTATGTCGATTACGGCTACTTAGTGACCAGTAAAGCCGTTTCGGCTAAAGGGCCACGAAGAATCTTAATGTTAATTGTTTCTCTCTATTATTAAATGAATGAATAAATATGGTATTTTATATACCGAAAACGTGTATACCGAATAAAAACAGTGTTTGTTTATATTTATTTGATTTTCGGACCATTTTAATCGTTATCTCTTTTGTCCCCAGTTCTGGGAGATCATATCAGAAGAGCACGGCATCGACCCCACTGGAGTATATCGCGGCACAAGCGATCTTCAACTGGAGCGCATATCTGTTTACTACAATGAAGCATCTGGTATGTATTCCATTCTTAGTTTAATCTAAATATTACCGTCTCCCTCCTCAACAACTTTAAAATCCACCGCAATATCCATTATTAAAGAAATGAAAGAGCGTTGTTCGCGCATTTATGTCTCACAAACGAGACCGTTACAGCTACAATATAGAGAATATATTGTATTAAAACATCGTAGACACAGCACAAGGAAATAATAATAATATTTTATAATGTGGATAACAAAAAAGGTAATGTAGGTAACGATTTCTACCCTGTTTGTGTTGAGATGAATATAGAAAGAAAGAAAAAAGTGGGCCACTCTTTGTCGTAGACACGGCCGAATATTTTAAATTCTATACTCAACGGATAGAATTTTTTTTGAAAAAGACTTTAAAATAGCGGCATTCCCGCTTCGCCGGAGCCAGACATAGCTTCATTTCGATAATAATTTCAATGATCATATAGTGTGACCGGGGACTTTGTGTATCTTCGCAAAGTTTTGTACTAATATAATAAAGACTATAAAAGTCTTCAAGGACAAAAAAGTACAAACACTTTGAGCGATGTCTGGCTCCGGCGTAATAAAGTTTCGGATCTAGACGACAGATAGCAGCATCACTGCTTGTATCCTTCCATTTTGACTTACTTCCGTCTATAGACACAAATTCAGTTAAATTGGAAATGTTATCCTGTTTTCGTTGATCGAAATAGAAAAAAAAAAAAACATGTACGAGATGAATAAAGATTAATTTAATTATGTCATCGATCAGCGGAAACTGCCTCGTGATGCAAATCCCGCATGAATATTTTATTATCACACGCCTGTTAATTTTTAATTTGTGTTTAATACGGCTCGACTTGACTTAGAAATAGCAGAATCATGTATATTAAACAGTATAACTGTGCACGGCATGGCCAGCGAACCGCGAAGATGCGATTGCGACGATACAACTAACGTCATCTATTGGTGGCTTTTATAAACGTCTCTCATTCATTTATATGACACATTCTTAACTTCGTTCTTATATATTGATTTTGTATTTTATCCTTATATATCAAAAATATATGTTAAGAAAAATAGTTTTTTAGTAGTATACCTACGTAGGCAAACAATTTTAAATTGAGTAAAGTATTGTAATAGATCAACAAAAAAACAGTTGGCTAACTAAGGAACAATTTCAATAAAAGTAGATTACAATCATGGCCTTAGCTTTAATTTAGAAGATTCGTTATTTCTTTTTTGTCTACAAACTATCGCTGTTATACATCCTTTTAAACCTAGAAATACTAATTAGAGGTACTAATATTTTAATACTTTTATTAGGATTATATCATGAATGAAATCAAAATATATTAAATTGAACTAATTAAAAGGATTATCCCTAATGCAGGATGTCTGTATCCTATGCGCTTAATAAAATCCTTCGATTGATAGGTAGAAGAAGTTCGTTGTCATTAACGAATAAAGACACAGAGACGAATAAAGACACAGAGAAGTTGCAGTGAGTGGCTATAACGTGTGATTTTTATTTCATAGTAATATTGAATTGCAACTATATGCAGAAGAGCTTCTGGTTTTCGGCCGAACGAAATTAAAGCCCTGTCCGTTATTTGTACCTATTTAATGTATGTAAGACATGAAATTCACAATTATAGGCACTTATGTTAGTAAGGCATTTGATTGATATCTTTTTTCATATATCATTTATAAACGTGCTGTCTTTGAAGTTACGAAGAATTTGAATTATTGCGCTACGCTGTACGAATGTGTTTTTATTGAGTTCTGTAAACGTTTGTTAAATTATGAAAGACTAACAAGACAACTTAATGATACTATAAATTTGTTTTGTCGGCTCATCGGGTCCTCCGCTCGTCGCAACTCGCGGGGGCACCCGCGACGCTGATACTCCCGCGTCGTAGCGTGCAGATGCAAGAACATCTGCACGATCGTCTGCACACGCAGTGTCGGCGCTCCCGGACGACGCGTGATCACGAGGGTGGGCATGAGCGCGAACGCGGCGGCGGTGGACCCGGACGGGCTCCCGCCCGACCTGCGGTGGCGCAAGAGCGCACGCAGCAACCTAATGATTGGTGGTGGTCTCTTTTTCTGCGAAGCAGAGGCAGTATTGGTGCTAGAGGTAGCAGGTTGATCCTGGTTAAGGCCTTCGAACCTATTGCTAACCACTACAGGTGCGGGTCCGCAGTTGGGGAGAGCCCTCATTTTGAAGATAAGGTGTTTAGGCACCTTAGCAAAATTACCTTCTACCTGGTTGGGGTCATCTTCGGAGTGTCTCTTCTCTCCTCTAGAGGCACTACCGTCTTTTTCAATATATTCGTCGTATATGACCAGCTAAGACCAGTAGCAGCGCTGCGGAAACCATAAATGCCAGTGAAGCTTTAGAGATAACTATTTTTTTCATATAAATATCGATGAAATGCAAAGAAAAATGATTTTACTATTTTTTTTTAAACAATTCTTTTACACAATATTTTTCATATATGTATACAATTTAAATGCGGAGCCTGTTTTAACCGGTTTCGAAAAAGGAGTTTTAGAGACTGGGTGAACCCCAGGAGGGTCTGCAGGTCCCACACGGTTCATCTGTTGCTGTTAGCAGAGTATTATCTTGTCACAGCTGGATTTTAACCGGTACCTCCACCATAGCAACTCAGCACTCTACCTACTGAGCTACGCCGCTCCATACAGAATTTTAAAATAAGTAAATAAAAATAATCCTAGGCTATGCCGTTTTATGGGAGAGGACGTAAAATGGGGGGTCCCCTTTCCGCTCAACAGTAGTTAATTAAGTTCGGTTCGTTTTAACGCCATTTTGTTTTATTTATAATCTGTGACATTTATTATTTGTTACTCGTTAGTGAATAGATACCTTATCTGTTTTATGAGGCGTGAACAATTTTTAGTCTGTTGTAACAATTTTTTTACAAACGTTCCTTTTGTCAATGTGGTAGGTCGTAAAATAGGTTGTAAGACAATTGTACGTAACATTTATATGTATATAACAACGGCGATATGGTCGTTCATCTAAATTAAGAGTACCATCATAATGAGCGTTCGTGACCGACGGCTTACGGGGCGCGTATCCCGAGGCATTCGTTCGCATGCGCCCGCGCAGCCGTGAGAATGTGCTGAGATTTTGTATGAAACCACGGGAGGCTTGGGTTTCATGGTTTTTTGGAAACTGTATAGTCACAAACTTGTGAATAAAATTGAAGTGTATGGTTTCTTCATATGGGTTACGGACGAGGGCGCCGGCAAGAAATCGGGGTTCGTGGATACCAGGGCGGTGCCGCCGGTCGTGATCCTGGACCCGCAGGTCACCCGGTTCACGCCCGAAAAGCTGTGGCTCTCGACCGGCATCCGGGCCCTGGATCACGCCGTCGCGGGATATATCTGGGGCGGGCCCCACCCGATCACGGACGTAACCGGCCTCGAAGGCGCTGAGAGGCTCGTAAGATATCTGCCCCTCTGCATCCTTTTAACAATTAATTTTTTTTTTTTATGCTTCTGTTAAAAAAGAAACTTTATTACAATTTTTTACTTATTTGTTTTTTGAAGAAATTTTGTGGAACAAAGTAAGTGTCTGTAAAAGTGTCTTATGGCTAAAAATAAAACTGTAAATCTTATATAGTATGATTATTGTGGTTTATTTCTTTTAATTTTCTCTAATCTGACTTTTCTTTAGGCTGTTGCTATTACCTAAGTTGTTGTCCAATTTCGTTCAAAATAATTTTCCTAATGAGTTTTTAGCAAGTCCTATCAACATGGAAAATTTCAAGTCTCTACGTCTAATAGTTTGGCTATGATCTATATGTTTGTATTTCTATATCTAAAAAAGTATTTGTGTATAACAGGCAGCTGTTACCTACAGTATGGGCATTAAGTTGTTTCCCTTTGGAACAGACGTCTGTGTGTCATATAGTCCTATGTATTTATTTATTAATTAAAAAAAACTGTCACCAAATTGAACATATTCAACATTATGTACAAGTTATTTTATTTTATTTAATTTTATGAATTTGATTCAGTTGATTATTATTTTTAATAGAAGTGTTGTCTATTTTAGTTTTAAAATACATTAGATCTTGTATATAATGTTTTAATTTAATTGATTTGTTATTTGTACATTTGTTTTGATTAAATTGATTAATTGTTATGTTGGGTTATTGCTTGTTTTAGAATAAAGGATAATTTTTTCCAATTTAATTTACATTGATAGATTCAAATTCAAATGATTTTTTTATTCAAGTTGACTATTAAAAGCTCTTTTGAAAATGATATTTTTTGAGTAATGTAAAAAGAAATTATCGGTTGAAGTTAATTAAATAATTTTAATAGCTCGTGTGCATTATTTCAGACTATATTTTAGCAACTAGCAATAATCCTAATATTTTTTTTTTGTGTATTTCAGTCGAATTCATATGTTTTTCATTCACTTTTTTGTCATGTTGGGTCACTTACAGTCTAAACTTTAGAAGGCTTACAGTTTTAAACTTTCGTCTCTAATCTTGAACGGGTGGTGGGTTTGTGGTCTGAGTTACATGGATATAATCATTTATTTTTAGGGTAGAAAGTTTTGCTGGATTGGTGAGTAAGTTTTTTTAACTCATTGGCATTTATAGTCTGTATAAATAAAGTGTCTGTTTGTAGTCAGATTCTTTTCTACTAATTGATGGGTCAGGAAAGGAAGGTGTGGTTGGAGAAGGGGGAGGCCTTTGCCCAGCAGTGTAGGCTAATAAAATATTTTACAATTGCGAAAATTATTTTTTTTTACGTATAATCTAGTATGCTAACTTTAAAAACTATAGGTTTAATCTTGAAATAATTATGCTAGAAAACTTATATAATTATTTCAAATGGCGGCCCTGTAAAATTTAATATTTGTCAGATCCGTCCTTTTTTATGACTATGATGATTTAATCCAACCAGCGCAAACGTTTCCGGCCATGAGGTCTCTTTCCTTCCACTTACGTCTTTTGTATCTACTATCATCCTTACTAATTTACGTAGTATTCTGTTACGTTACTGTTACTGTGTCTGTTACGTTTTTCACACTTAAACCGCTGAACCGATTTTGATAAAATGTATAAAGATAAATAGATTGGACCTTGGAAAAGGACGCGTAGGCTATTTTATGTCGCGAAAATTTGAATGGGGTAATATTTCATCCAATGCAATAAAAATTTCAACCCCTATTGGGGTGTATAAAAGTCTAAGAAAACAACGCTGTCGAATTGTTTTGGCATTTACCTTTTAAATTTAAATTTTTTCTTCATTATACCATTAGCTAATCCAGGTTCACAAGAAATCCCACATAATTCTACATTCACGTACGGAATACAAATTGCATTTTAATATTTTACGGGGAACACACATAATACCGTAGGATTAAAAGCGTAAAATTAAATTTTTCACAGATGAAAATGCCACGCGAAAAACTAACTTTGAAATTGGGTTATTTTGTAATCCATTTTCACCTCTAGACCCATAATTTACGAGGCACCTAGCTTAATGAACAAAAGTGAGTAGCATTACTTTTTTGTTTGTTTCTTTTTTAATTTGTAACAGAAAAGCATATTACGTAATGTGTTTTATTATTATTATCTCTGATGGGACCCGCACTGCGGATGCACTTCGACCCAGCTGCATCTTTTGTGCTCGCCACTTCCCTTGTTCCCGCAGCTACAAGGCTTCAAAAATCCAGACGAGCAGTTCCATCCAGTATCGCTTGCAACCTGAAAGAATCGTGGTCTTCATACCTTGGACAGGCCACGTCGAAGAGATTTATTCTCATTCTGGCCAGCCCATCGCACTCCTACAAGTGCTCCATCGTTTCTGGTCTCTCCATAGCAGGCCCTGCAAACTGCAACGTTGCTCAATTTCACTTGAAACAGAGTCGCCCTCGTTCTGTAGTGACCCATAAAACCGGCCTCCACGTATCTTAGGAGCATTACCTATGTGACTACCGATGCTTCTGAACGTCATTGTCAGCCTTTTAAGAAGGATTTAGGCCACCGATAACTCTCACAAACCGAACGAAATGCGCCAACAGTTCCATCACTTGAAGTGACAGCATTACCATCACTTTACGCCGATCTTATGTGAGAAAGTGGTACTGGTACCCGGACGCGCCGACCCAATTCGACTCCAAACCAAAGTAACTGCAACTGCTCGTGACGCTACCTCTAATGAGATAAATAGATAGGAGTAAAGGAACGGATGGTGTAAAAGGATATAAAGGTAGAGGGATAGAAGAAAATGGATGCGGATACTGTCACGGACGGTATAGGGTTAGTAACAGCAGTTAGGGTAGACCGGGGTTGCGTCACCGTAGTGGATCTTGCCAGTTATCGGATAGCCAAAAAGGATAATGCACCCCCTTTTTTTCGTTGGGAAATGTTTTTACGCACTGTCCCGCATGGCTCTAGCGGTTGGCTGCTAGCGTCCGATTATTTTGAAATGTACAAACTTAGGCACTTCTTGGCTCATAAACTAGAAGAATCTAGAAGGCTTTTAAAAAATATTTTATAATTTAAATTATGAATGCTTTTTTAGTTTTTTAATATTTTTTTGTTTGTTTAATCTTAATTACTAATAAAATGTGGAATTTATTATTGTTTTAATACAAATCTAAAAATGACGAGAAATTACTTAGAGGGTATTGTAAAATGACGTGGTACAGCTTGGCGCACAGTATGTTCCACGCGCCCGCTTGTGTTTTAAAAATTAGCGAAGTGCTTTTAATTTCCCGACACATTCGGTTACCCTGTCCAGTTGTTTTGAGGTCGGGCGTTCACGGAGACCCGTCAGAACAGAAGAAAACGCCGTTAACAGAGCAATCAGGCCGCAGGTCCATCTCCAGCCTTCGCCTTTTCCAAAAAGAGGGGCGTTCGAAGCCGCGAGTGCTGCAATGAGTGTTGCCATTACCCCGGTAAACAAAGCAGCAGAAAAATAGAGGTAAACTTCCGGCATTATTCCCTCTTAATTATCATTATTAAAGGACCTTCTTTGGGTTTGTGTTTTTTTTTTCTATATTTTTTCTGTAATAGGTACCTATGGGCGAACGTCATTCTTGTAATGCCGGCGAAAATTGCGTGAGACAACACAATATTGCGTAATTTTCGATGTCAAACATTAATTTTTATTAATAATTTGTAAGCTATATATATAATGATATTTAAATTAAAACGTAAAAAAATTTCTCGCCGATCTACTTTACAATTCTTTTCAATATCCTCTTGTTTTGTATTAATATTTTTTGATTTTTTTTTAATGATCTTTTGTCAACTCAACAGTCTTACTCAACCATAGATTTTTTTCTTATAAAGTTTTCTTCAGTCCTATTACTTGAATCCCATCTTGTGTTAATCTTATACACCAAATCTGATATTTGCCGTTTCTCGTTTTCTGATAAATAATAAGTCGCATTTTGGACCCTCTTTATCCACAATAAATGTTGCTGCTCCTGCAACATGGATAACATTAGAAGCACTTGTCCCTTGGTTGACTGCATCAATCTCAAATGAACTTTGTTTTCCAATATGCATTGTACTTCCACCAGCCATAAAAACAATATTAGATGATGAATTATTTGTAGAGACTGTTCTCCCTGATGAAGAAATGTTTACATGACTATTTTCTTTCATTTCAAAACGAGAATTAGCACCAGATATATTACAATATATATAGAATAAAAAAAAAGAATTTCTCATTCTAAAAATAAAACAATTTAATTTATAATAAAGTAAAATATTATAAAAAAATTAATAAATATAAAAAAAAATAAAAAAAAAAATCTAATAAAACAGATAGAAATCATATTAATAACCTAAAATGAATTCATAATAATTTTGACTCAACAAATCAATATTTTATTTAAATTATTTAAGTTAACTAAAATTTAAACTCTGATACACAAGATACACTAACTGAAAATTGCTTGTATATAAATTAGTATTTAAATATTATTTTACATTTCTAGTACAATACTAATTCTTTATTAAAATTTTAATTTTTTCTATGAAAAATACGTTAACCCCCATTATTTATTTTTAGTTTAAAAATTGTTTTAATAAATATAAATATATTGAATTTATCCGCGTCAAATTAATTAATTATTTTATTTTATTTGCAATCTTTGCTGCTTCTTGATCCGGCTTCGAAGAACCAGCTTATTGGGGAGCGGTGCCTTGACTGAGCTATATTGACGGGGCAATAAAACACCGACCTTTTCTTATCTTCATAGCCTGTATTTACAAGCACACAATATAACATCTGGAATCAACTAGCGTTGTATGATAACGTGCCGTCCCACAAGTAGGCATACCCTTAAGTACTAAACACCGGCCGACACTAGTGTACGCCATAAAACCTAAACGGCACAATTCCTTCATAAAATATCTTGTCTATTATTTGGAACATTGCCATATCAGATGAAAATATTTAATGTTAGCTAAATGGCTCTGCGATTTGTCATGGGCATCAAAATAAGTGAAAAAAGGTTTAAAGAATTTATCGTTAAAAAAAAAAAATGCTGGCGACTGCCCAAACTAAAGATTTTTTCATCTAATCTTTCATTATAGATTCATATAGGCCATTATTTTGTGGCCGGCATTTGAGTCGATAGCTAGGTCAAGTAGTTTTTACCGGGACCGGGTGATAGATGGGGACACATTCTAACACTGGTTTTCAAAAATCCGACCTCGTGACACGTAAAGCAGTGGCCCAAATTAATGTCACAATATTTTTATTTACATCATATATATTGTTTTAGCAGCCTCGTAGTGTCCCACGGTTGGGCTAAGGCTTGAAGTTATGACAAACGTTTTAGTAATTTTCATGGCATGGTACCCATGGTTAATGTCAGTGAATGTACTAGTAGCAGAGATATAGATTTAGATTATACAGATTATAGATTAGAGTACAGAGATGGTGGAAGTTCCGGGGATGGTATCAGACGGTAGTTGGCCAACTTAACTCGCCCCACAGCCACATCCTTTGCAATTTAAGCGGATCCTGGTAGCAGACTGGAATAATACAGGCGCCAGACATAGCTTCATTTGAATGATCATATCAATGATCATATAGTCGGGTCGGGGACTTTGTGTAGCTGCGCAAAGTTTTGTAGAAATATTTGCACAAAGTTAGCAGTTGATTCTATAGTGTAGCCGGGGACTTTGCGTGTTTGCTCAAAGTTGTAGACTTTGCCTAACGCTAGGTGGAAAAGAAGTTTTCTTTGGTTACTTTAGGTTGCATACTATTCTTGGTAATTGTGCAGTTTGAGGACTTTTCTCAAAAATGCGTATTTTTGTTTTATTTTTCTACTCGAAATTGTAATTTGCACTCTAATGAGTAATATTTCGTAGAGGGAGGCTGATTATTTTTTTGTAAAGTTTTCGACTTATTAATGCATATGTACAAAGCATCCACTTGGTTACTTCGCGGTCATTTTTTTGGGTTTTAACAGAGAACTGCATGTAACTGTGTCCGTGTGCAATGTTAACTTTAACTTTGAAATGCTCCAAAATACGTCACTCATTAGAGTGCTAAAAACATCTTCGTGAAGAAACAAGTAACAAAAATATGCATTTTTGGGAAAATTCCTATAACTGTAGAATTATCCGATTCTTTTTGGTTTCTTGGTTAAGTAGTCGAGTTCACTGAAATAGAATATTTCTACAATCCTTGTAGTTTATTTAACCACGTCCATAAATCATTAATTGCTTTATGCAAATACAGACACCCTACAGTTTAGATCTAGTTATATTGGATTAAAACTTAAGAAATAATTTGTTAAACGAAGGAGATTCAGAATTATTGCTAGTGGCGCTTTAATTTAAAACTTTGCAAGGATTCATAATTAAAACTATGAATCCTTATAATTGAATTTATAAGTAATAGCTTGTAAAAGTCTGTTGATTCTTGAAACTATATTATATTATAAACCACCTGGATATAAAGTTAACTTCTGCAATACGGACTTTGGCTGAACGCTAGCCACTAAGTCGCAAGTGTTCTCGTATAATACTCGATATTAATACTGCATGTAGTTTATATGTTCACCGTAACTTGAACCCCTTAAAAGTTGTCAAAGACTACACAAAGTTTACCATCAAAGTTATAAACAAACTTGTAAACGTTAGAAATTTCAGATGTTTACTTTATCAACAAATATTACTTTACGATCCCTGTTGTAAAATCTACCTTTTCATATTTCCCTAACCCTTTGAATAAAATACTGTAATAGACATTTAATTTGCAAATATTCTATGACGTATATACATATGTCATACTTACAATATGGAAGTTTGTCATTTTAATCTATTATGAGTAAATATTATACTTTTTTAAATAATATTTTCTGTGTGAAAAGGTATCAGTTGATTATTGCAACGACCGTAAAGTGAGGCATTAGTGCATGATTCGCGCGAGGGCATCATATTATGATCTAACTGAATTAACACGAGTGCATTAATTACTTCAGCACAGTTCGTAATCTAGTTTTCTTTCAAATATATTGCTGTTTCCATTTTTTAAACTTTCCTTGCTAAATAAGTATCAAAGTTTTACAAGAGTATATAATTCGCGCCATTTGTTTTTTTTTGTTCGGTTTTATTCGGTGGATTTTTATTTTCAGCCAGTATCCTTTTGATCTCATACATTTCATATGAAACTTAATGGGAGACATTAAACCTCTGTGGTAAATTTATATAAAAACAATAAACAGTACAATAATGAAAAAAGCTCTAAGCGAAAAGTCGTCGCTTCTAACATAACAGATATAGTGATTAATGATAATATTACTACGTAATTGGAAAAAAAGAATATTACATCAAACAACTTTGTTTATTATGTAAAAACGTAACGTTTAATGTATTAAAATCATTATAGTTTATATTTTATTTTCTATTATTCTTTATTTTGTTGTCATTTTTAGCACTTAAATAAATTGTTCATTGTTTTGTTAGCTTAGTAAGTGCTTGCTGTGTTCTCTTGTAATTGAAGGAGCACACAGGTTTTTTTTTTTGTGATGGTGATCTAGTATGTAATATGTGTATCCTTTCTTGGAGGTCCTTAATAAAAATAAAAAAAAAAACTGATGTTTTAGAAAGCGTAACAGATGAAATTTTAATATTAGATAATAATGAATAAGTATATTATAATTGGATCACAATATTATGATGACTTCAAGTTTCCGCCAACAAAGCCTATGAGTGGTGAATATAAGCGAAACTTCCTCGAGGCCAGTACAACAAAGGGAGGCGTCATACGAGCCAATAATTCAAGTTTGGCCAAGTTTAACTATACCCGTATCGTGTAATATGCCATTGAAATTCCGCAATTCGCGTATTAGTTCCGTAAGCAAGTTTTATAATATCGCAAGTTGGACTTGAGATTCATAATGGTTGTGTTTATACTATTCTGGAATATTTCCTTAATTATGATGGATGGATGGATGGATTAGAATTAGAGCCTCAATAGTTCAACAGCATAAGATATGGACTGAAATCCACAATGTACACGGTTCAAACCCCACCGCCGTTGTGTTATTGTCGCACCCACTCCTAATACAAGCTTTTAATTTAAGCTTAGTAGGAGGGGAAACAGGAATATTAGACATACCTAAAAAGTATACCAACCAACCAACCAACCAACCAACCAACCAACCAACCAACCAACCAACTCGCGTGGTCGGCGGGAGCAGAAAAATTTATTGCAGAGTCGGCGTTTTCGTCGGCAGCGGCTTTGCGGCGTTCCCGAAACCGTCTCGCTCGCTCGGCGCCAGACATTGGGGTACCTGTGTAAAGCCCATAGCCCCCTCTTTCCAACGATAGTTGTGGTTTATATTTCTGGCTGGCTCTTGCACGGCGGAGTACAAGAGAACGTGAGAGAGGAGGGGGCTGAGAACATCAGAACATTAGAGAGGATGGAGCGGAGAACATCAGAACATTAGAGAGGATGGAGCTGAGAACATCAGAACATTAGAGGATGGAGCTGAGAACATCAGAACGTTAGAGGAGAGCGCGGGGGAGACGGGAAGGGAAGAGGGGGGGGGGGAGAAGGTCGCCGCGCCAGTGAGGGAGGAGCGGCGAGCAGCAGGGTTTGTTAGGGCTTCTAATCGGTTTTAGAGCTGTTTTTAGACGAAACGAAACTTCTAATCTCATTAAATGAGGATTTAAATGGGCTTTACTCTTTTATGTTTTATTGCAACACAGATTTTAAAGTACTTTTAGCAATCTTCCTTGAGATGATAAATATCTATATTTTAATTCTTCTAATCGTTTATATAGCTGTAATAACTTCGAAACGAAACTTCTAATCTCATTAATAGATGGTCCAAATACGATCCAATAAACAGACACAAGAGGTAAGAAACTGTTTCTCCTAAACACAAAACTTTTTGCAGACAATAAAACTCTCTCATGATCCTGCTGGTTTACGCAAAGATTTTTCTTAAATTATGTTTGCCCCAGCATGGTCCCATTTTTTCAGATAGCTGTCTCAATGAACATAAACTATCAGCAGTTTCGTACAGAAACTGTTGAAGTTGTTTCATTACAAACACCACCTTAATACAAAGTTTTTTTGCTTTTTAGTAGGGATGGAGATCTATAATCGTAACGGAAACAATCGGATCTCTGAAATAAAAATCTATCGGTAACTGAAACCGTTATAAAATTACGAATAATTTCGGATAATGGCGAAGTTATTTTTTTGTTGATGACAACTTATATAAATAATAATAATTGCTAAAAAATATACTCACCCCCGTTGGCGTAAATAGATGGTGAAAAATATAGACGAAAGAACATTTTATGAAAATAACCGGTTTGGGAAGATACTGGAAAAAATAAATAAATGTGTTTATGACGTCATAAATATTAGCTACTGGAACTGTTACAAATAACTCCTCACCAGCAAATCTTTTAAATCGAATTTGGATATAAACCCACAAACCCAAAAAAGAAAATGTATTTATAAAAAGCCGATGAGAAAATGCTGCTAGCTTTTAAAACGTGCGGATAACTAATAAAATTGTTTTTACCAGTAAGCGGGCAGGCAGTGGGAGGAAGGGAAATCTTGGTGCTTAAAGCTGCCACATTCACAATGAGCAGTACAAATACTACATGGCTAAAAGTGGTGCAGGGGTGCCTGACCTTGCAGTAAAACTGACCTTCTTCTAGTGATGCAGTCTCTATTCCTGTTCATTTAAGAGGTGCTGTGTGCCTTTAGTGCTGCTGACAGCGGGTGCTGGCCAGGGCCAAACCCTTTCCTTCTGTGACTGCAGCCGCTCAGAAAAACCCCTCGTCTGATTCCTTTCTCCCTCTTGATTTTGTTTGCATTTCTTGTTTTGTTTGATGTTTTAATTATCCCTCTTTAGTGTAGCTTTGTTCTCACTCTACTTCCCCTGCTAAGAGGAAATGGAATAAATGCTGCCTACTACACATGGATGGTGACTGGTTACCACTGGAAATGGACCTGACACTGCCTCTGTCAGACTGAGATTCGCTACAATCAATATAAATCTCACATTTCGTAGTTTCAGATCACGATGTAATTTTGTTACGATATAGGTAACTTGTAAAAACGTGTTAAACTAGGATTGTAAAAGTTATTGTGTAAAATTTTTACGAAGAGGTATTTAGCGTGTATGGATTCAAAGTCATCGTACTTTATTATTTTTAATAATATGTCTTAATAGTAAGTGCAGCATCCAAATTTTCTTGTACAATGGTTTATTACAATTGCCTTTGTTTTCTCAACATTTAAATTTTACTTATTATCTATTGCCCACTGACTTATTCGATTTAGATTATCTTGGAGTTTTTCTGTGGCTATTAATAGGTCGGAAGGTGGAAAGGATAGGTAAATTTGTACATCATCGGCATAGACATGGTATTGGGAGTGCTGGATGAGGAGTGGGAGGTCATTTATATAAATAGCAAATAGGGTGGGGGACAGTGATGAGCCCTTCACCCAGTCGCAGCAAGAGCAACTTAACCTAGCGATCAACTCAAATGCCGACCACTGATTAGGCCACGACCTCCTCTTTTCCTTCTACGACTACGTAACACTACAATATGAAGTATCTGCATTTGAAGCTGGTTTGGGAGTTTATGGGACGATAACAAAACGGGCTGTCTATGTGGTGCGGTGCAAACGATGTGGGACATCTTCATGTCGTGCTTTGTATGCCCTAACACCTGCAAATAAGTCCTGGCTGCATCACATAGAGCCATTGATGTGGCCACTTTTTGGTCCGCTACTGTTTTAATACTAATTTTATGAAGTTTGCTATTGAATCGATAAGAAGAAGAAGCTTCATATTTTTTCCCCTTATTTGGACATCAAATGCGAATCAAGTTGCAGGAAGCCGTTATTTTCAAGTATAATATAAAAAAAAGTTCAGTGTCATTAATTTAATATGATTGCAGGCGCTGCTATGATAGTACTTTAAATCACTGCCTCGCACGCAATGCGCATGTATTCCACATTTCTTAATGTAGACGGCGATGGTCAAGATATAGCATGCTAAAAAAAGGAAGATGATATCTCAAGAGTATATTTAAAACACATAAAGCACCAGGCCACACACTACAGTATTGGCTTATCCAGTAGTTCCTTTTCTTAGGAAATACATGTCAAGCCCAAGATTCTGGTCATTTGAAGATTGTACCTACTATCTAAATATTTCTATATATTCTCTTCTTCCTAGCGTTATTCCGGTTCCGCTTAGTTTGCACAAGATGTGGCTGTGGAGCGAGTTATGACGGCCTAGTGCCATCTGACGTCATCCCCCGAAATCCCCAGAATCTCACGACTAATATCAATATAATAGTAATAGTAAATACTAGGATATCAATTTAATCCTATTGGATATGAGAATAACACAATAAATAAAATAAAAGAAAAAAGAAAGCACTGAAATTTAAGGCGAATTTACATCTAATATAGCGGAGTCATTTTATAGTAAACTCTCTAGGGCACTTTAAGAAATTTAATGTATTAATAATTAACTTTAAATTATAGTGCCACAAGGATGTCGCGCATGTATGAAACTATAATATATGTATATGATTGTAACAAGAAAGTGTCTTCCGTCGATTACTGGGTCAAATTGCCCGAAGAGGTGACAAAAATGAGAACAAAAACAAATTCAAATTCAAATGATATTTTATTCTAATAGACTTTTACAAGCTCTTCTAAATCGTCAAATATTTTAAAAGCTACCGTTGATTCGGAAGATTCGCCCGCGAGAAGAATCAGAAAGCAAGAAACTCATTAGCCATTCTTTGAAAAATATAGATTAAAATATATCATTATTATTAGAGCCTCTGTAGCTCAACGGAATAAGGTATGGAACTGAAATCCACAAGGTACCCTGTTCAAACCCCACCGCCATTGGAGTATTGTCGCACCCACTCCTAATACAAGCTTTAAATTTAAGCTTAGTAGGAGGAGAAAAAGTGAATATTATACCTAAAAAGTATTCCTAATATTCTTAAAAAAAAAATTGAATTGATTGATCTCATAGAGATTAAAATATATCAAATTGCCAAAACCATTACTAAAATACCGAGTTGTTTCCTTTATCAGCATTATGATCAGAAAAGAGGGGAATGATGCGTGGGCTTCTAACAGAACTAGGTGAATGTTACGAGTGCATCTAGCAAAAAGTCGGTCGCGTGTTTCGTATCGCGACTGGTCAGCGTAGTTTTCATAGTCTGCTAGTTTTTCCGTTGTAATTACCGGCCTATGATTCATTAATTAATAAACAACATATGTATGTTATGGTAATTATGCATATTGATTACTTTTCCCAAAAATGCATTTTTTTTTCCTCAAAGTTGTTGTTTGATGATGATATTCCGTCGGGGAGGTGAAAATTTTAGCGTTTTCGAATTATGAATGCTACAATAGGGCATTTTGTTGCATTTCGACGTTATTGTTAACATTATACACAAATAAATGTGTTAAATACAAAAAAATAACCGCGAAGTGGCCTGGGTGATCGCTGCGCGATCGCTCGTCTGCTTCATCCGCAACAGTTACGTTTCGCGCGGAATGTCAGCCTCCCCCGACGGAATGTCACTCATTAGAGTGCAAACAACAACTTCGAGAAAAAATATATATGTACTTTTGGGAAAAGTAGCCAAACAGCATAATTACCTAGGTTAGTTTAGTAATACCTTAATACACTTTTAGTGCCTATAGAGAAGTACTAGTACTATAAAAGTATCCTGCCACTTTGATAGAATGTATTTTTAAATGTAACATTTTAAAATGATGTAAAACTAAGGGAATAAAACTACGATGCTTATTCTTTTTTTCGTTTACATTTTGAGTAATATAACTTACTGAGTAAGTATAGTCGATGAGTAAATTAGTTGCCAAGTAACTCTTTGGAGAACATTAGTCGATAAACTCAATATATTAGAAGATTTGATCAGTTTCCTTTGTGAAAGAGGGCATAAGAAATAATGTGTTATTTTAGCTCATAAGTAGTTCAAATTAAATCAAATGATGTTTTATTCATGTAGAATTGTACAAGTTATTTTGAATTGACAAATATTTTAAAAGCTACCACTGATTCAGAAAAGTTGGGCTACGAGTAGAATCAGCAAGAAACTCGTTAGCTATTATTTTCTTAAAAATCCTGTAATGTCCTACTTGGCATTGAGGAGATAGTGACCTAATCAGTGGTCGGCATTTGAGTCGATCGCTAAGTTAAGTTGCTGTGGCTGCGACCGGGTGATAGATGGGTGACCCTGGTTTTCAAATATCCCTCCGTGTTCCGGAAGGCACGTAAAACAGTGGGTCTAAAGGACGCTGAGTGATATTAATCATGAGGTTCCGGGGGTTCCGGGGATGACGTCAGATGGAACTCGGTCATATTAACTCGCCCCACAACCACATCCTCTTCAATTTAGGCGCTAGACCGGGATAATACTAGGTTAAAGAAGGCCGCACAATCTATATGATTATATAAAGCTGAAGAGTTTACTTGAAATATAATAACAATGTGATATTTTACAAACCGGTTTTCATGATATTTTTTGGGTCACGTTATCATTAATGTTTTATAATTGTGTTATTTGTTTTCTTATCGTATTATTAAAGGAAGTTAGATTAAAAGTATTTAAAAGTAAACACACTTGAATTATTCATATATTATATTTGTTATAAAAATATTTTATATACTAATATATGGTAGTTGAAATTATTTATAAAAATTTAAATATTAAGATAAATATTTAATTATTAGGTGAAATTCTAATTTAATTATATCTTATTTAGTATTTATGTATTAATATAATTTATTTTAAACTAGGATTAGATACGCTATTATTAAAAATATAAATTATAATACTAAAATAGTAAATATAGGATATTAAAACTTAAAGAATATGTCGTTAGATTGGTTCATTTAGGGGTATCTGACGAATAATGGAGAATGCACGAGTAGATTTGCTGTGGATGGATGAGCCTAAATGTAAAATAATGACCCAAAGCCACAGTCTGTTTTCTTCAAGTTGCCACATTCCTGTTTTCAGTCTGTCATGATCATAGACTGTGTACTGACAGTTTATGGTCATGACTGGCTCCTGCTGTTATGCACATAATAGTTATTTTGTTTACTATTTTTCAGCTTCAGACTGCAGTTTTCCACACATTGCTTTGAATATTGGAAAGAAAAAAGGTACGATTATTCCACACACTTAAAAAAAATATATGCATACATATTACTTTTATATTTTCTTTATTTGGGGAGCCAACTTTTTTTAATTTTCCCCCCACTTTACGTCCCTTCCGAAGGATGGCACAACCAAGGATTTTTTATACCCTTTCTTTATTTTTGATTTGTGTTCATTTTCTACATAACTAAGGAGGTGGGAGAAAACAATAATGATGAAAAGAATATTTTATTTTAGAGCTGCTTTAAACACTTTTTTATGAGAAACAAAATAAATTATTTTTCAATGGCAATCTGAACTTGAGAAATGTTTTAAGTTCATGATTATGAGAGAGCGATGAGCTCAGTGTGTTGATCACTGAGTTGCTATACTGAAGATCCCAGGTTCAAATAAGGCTGTGACAGGTAAATTATTCAATCTGGTAACACCCATAGACCTGTGGAATCCCCAGACCCTCCTAGGGGCTCACTCAGTCTCGCCCTGCAATCTAGCGTTCCGCTCCAAGCCGGCATGCTACCGTGCTTGGGCCGCGGCATCAGTAACGGGGGACGAAAACACCAGCGCCCTTAAACAGAAGTATAACTTTGCCTCCAGGTCCTTCAAAAGAGTAATTGCGAGGGCAAAGTCCGAACACGTGGCCAGCATTGGTAGGAAGCTAGTGCGCCTCCCATCAGGGACCCGCGCTTTCTGGTCTCTCGCCAAGGCTGTCCAGGATTGTAGCAAGAGCCCGAGCAGCAGATAGATTAAAGGTTGGAAAGCATAGAAATTCGTTATTATTAAGAAAAACCACTCTATAAGGTGAGATGTCAAAATTATGTAATTTAAGTTCATTACCAAGGTGAAAGAGAGTGGATGTAGACAATAATTTTCAAAATTAAACAACAATTTCAGACGCTACCAATGGAAGAGTAAGGAAAATTCAGTTAAAGCCAAAAATACTCACCAACCTTTTTCAAACGCAGACATGGTTTCCGAATTTTAGGCTATATGATGCTAATTCTTCTTAGATTCAAGTACCCCCTTCCCCTCTTCCGATCACCTGTTGCTTCTAAAGATGTGAAATAGGATTCCCTAGCTCTCGCAGTCTCAAGTTTAAGTCAGAATCTTATAATAGGCCACTTTGGTAAACTACATGTGCATTGCCCGATATGTTATTTTTTTTTAAAGATTTATTTTACAGAGTCATAGTTTTGTGTTTGCTGTAATGTATATTTCAGTCCATAGTATTTTGACATGAAGGATTAAAAAGTGCTTTCCAGACTGGTCCTTCTTGCTCAGTGAAAGCAGTCAGAGCATATCCCCACTTAGTTTCCCCCACTTTGGTCTTGAGATTACTCATCAGCCCCACACACGTCGATGTGGGCAGTGGCATTGAGCATGACTCACATGGATCTCCATAATGCCCATTTTTTACAGAAACAGTCCACAAATAACGAAAACAAATAGGTACTAATAACAAATTAAACGAATTTACTGAGCACAGATAGAGGTAAATGAAAAATTAAGAATATGTTACAAATATATTTACAAACTTTTGCCACGATATTATAATAGTTGTATTACATTAGACAATAATTTACAAACTTTAATTCTACACGATATAATCATTGTGCATGGAGGTTTACAAATTAATAGCGGCATGAGTGAATTTACTCTCGCTTTCCGCGCAACGACTAAAACGTTGAGAAAACAGATTACAATAAATGTATTTATGTATGATGTACGATCATGAACGACTCATAACCAATGATATTATATAACATGTTACGTTTCTGACAAAAAAAAGTTCGGAAGAAGAAAAAGAATGAGACGATCTCGCCTATTGTAAAACCTAATTTTGAAATGTGACTGACATCAGATTTGGCTCGTTCTTCTCGGCAAATCATCTGATATAGTTTTAACAGATTAACGTATGATAAAACGTAAATATCTTGTGCTTATGCCACATATTACAATTATGTATATAATATCATTGCATCGCCATCACTAAACTAAATCGCTAGTTTTATCTAGGTAGAATTGCCCTAACTATACGATCCCACAGACTTGGACGATTGGTAGTGGTCGTATAAGATACAGGTAATGGCATGCAGATTCTGACAGGCTGCCGAGAAGAAGCAGCTATCATAAAAGGGTAAGGGTGTCTCACTATGGGAGATGAGCTTCCAACCAAGCTTATTGTTTTCTTCGGAAGTTTTATTTGCTGATGTTTCGTAGTATATCTACGACTACTTCCACCGAGCAATAGAATAGGGAAACCGGTTTTTGTAGTTTTAACAGATTTTGCGGTAGACGGCCGGCGAGTGGTGGTTGTAAACGTTTCGATGATTTCAGGAAAAATGGTATCCTCGTAATCCCTGGATTCTTCAGCTAGTGGAGCCACAAACATAACCTGCCTAAGACCGTTAATGTCTTGGACTAGTTTGGCATGTTCTTTGACTATATCATCTCGGTTCGAAAGCAGGTCGACTCGTCTGGAAAATAAGTTGATGCCTGGACCAATACTTGGCCAGTATGTAGGTGCAGCCATTTGCATTATTTTCTCGTTTTTCTTTGGTGTATGCCAACCTGAAAAATCAACATAATACAATAAAAAAAACTAATATAATTCCCTGAAAATAAATAATAAAATTTATATCTACATTTCAGATAAAAAATCACAAACATAGTAACTGTAACCAAAATCGAAGTATCCAAAATAAAGTTTTCTTATAATCACCTGTATCATAGGATCTAAAAGGCACTGCAGTTGGGTAATCAATGCAATCCAACTGAAACGAAAAAAAAAGTTTTATAATGTATATTATACTTCAACAAATCGGAAAACTTCAGATGCCGGAACTTTTTTAGTTTAATATCAGTAGCGAAATCTACTTAATAAGGTGTTTGTGAGCACGCATAGAAATAATTGCACTGCGTGTTTACATGATGTCACGGCATTCATTTAGAAATCAATTAAAAGTATTGAATGATGACAGTGATTAAAAATTCGTATTATAAATTTATTTAAGTTGATTTCATGAAGGGCAACCTTCCTGTATCTCTGAATCGTAAACTTGTCGAGATGTGAATTCTGCCTGTCCTAACCTATGATGCGCAAACTTAGTAAACGAAGAGCAAAAGTCCACACTCAAGGTTTGCCAAAGGGCTATGGAACGCAGCATAATAGGTGGCCTCTCAGCAGCTTTACATAAACCATATATAAATATCAGGTTATTTGGGAATTAGGTTTTCAGATCTTTATTTTCCATTAAAGACTAACAAGTCACTTACATGGAAACAAATTAATACATATTGTTTTATATAAACGTCGATCATACATCAGTAAAATATATATATATTATTTTTTTTAATTAAGGGTAGTCTAGTCTACTCGTTTAATGCCTTTAAGGTGGGTAGTTTTGAATAATGTGTTGCAAAAGTTTAGACTTAAATACATTAAACGAGGGAATTTTAACTGAAGTAATTTTTTTTCTTTAAAAGAGAAGAGAGCACTGGAAATGCTTAAAAATATGGCTAGTATTCTCGCTACCACTCCAATTAAGCTTTTTCAAAACCTGGCCACGATGATAGCCTAGCGTTGCCGGGGTATGAACCCAGCACCTAAAGATATCGGTCCTCCTATCATTGGGTTATCGAGCCTAACGAACACAAAGCAACAATAATAAACTTGTAGCAATTTACAATTGCGTATTGTTACATATAACCACGCGTCCGTATATATCATAACATAAACAAGGGGCCGCGATATCGGTCACATATACATATATGGGTTGTATATGTTGAATCATACAACAGTTATTGACCAAAACAACCCATTATCACACGTCGAGGTTATGTACTCTGCACACAGTCCATCCGTGTCGTGTCCGAGATAATAATAAAACTAATTTTAGACCAGAACGAAATATACTAGTTTAATATTTGTTCTTTTCATTATTTGGTCTATATTTAGTCGCATTTGCACATGTAACGAGTTAAAGAGGTTTGCTAATTAAAAGATTAATATTTGAACGGCAATCAAATTCACGTGAGAAAATGATTACTTCTTATTAGGGATGTTACAGAGCTCGATTCCGATTCCGAAACTTCGATCTTCCGATTGATTTTACACATTGTGTTCAGCTAAATTTTCATCGGACGTTATATCAGAGTTCCATGGTCCTAGAAGTCGATGATATGGATGCTGGCTTATCGAAGTTGGCCTTTGTAATTTTCGCGTAATTAATGCCAAAGTTTGTGAGGATGTTGCTCTTTTACGCAAAAACTACTGATCAGATTTTAATGAAACTTTACTGTAATATAGCATCAAAATGACACATATGCTACCTTTTATTAATATAATATGGGGGCGAAGCCGCGAGTGAATGCTAGTATGATATATTTTTTTCAACAACATAATATTTATGTTTTGAAAAGTTTTTTAATATCATACTAAAATATGAGATATAACCGCGCCTACTCCATGACTACTCGCATCCGTTGTTAAAATTAATGGTAAGTCTAGGGAATAGTGCGCTAAAACTTTACTAGAAATAAGGATCTGCTTTACTTTATTAAAAGCCACGTCACATTGTGTATCCCATTGGAATTTAACATCTTTTTGCAATAACTTATATAACGGTGCTAGTATCATACTTATATTAGGTATAAATTTAGCGTAATACATGACTAACCACCCTATGTACATAGGGGACTCATATAATGCTGACTGTGGAAGACACATTAACGGGCAGTATATTTCTTGAGTGAGTTGGGACTTTTTTATATCGTCCGCATAAAGTAATAACTGCAGTTGCGTCGACTATTTTAATACTTGCGCAGTATCTCGTGGAAAACTTACAATGTTTGAGAGAAGCGTCTAAAGCAAAGTTTATCCCGCTAAAAATATCCGCATCTCTAAGTAATTTTTTAATCGAACTGCTGAAGTTCCTGGGCGATTAATATTAGTAATTTTTTCAATGAGTACTATAAATGGGATTATAATTGATGGGGTTCCTTGAGGATTTATGTGAATAAATATATGTTGAGTATGATTAATTCGTCCATAAATTATGAATCTTAATCAGAAGGGTAAAGAGAAGGTGAATGATAAATTTAAATGGCTAGTGCTTGTAAAAAGGTATGGAAATAATCCTAAAAAATCTCTGTTTTGGAGTCAAACCGTGAGAGTAGCAACTGATAGCAACTGCTCTAGATCACGCGATGGGCAGGTGTCTAAGGGTTTTTACTGAATTAATATCAGGTGATTGAGCCCTAATCGATATATCGAGTTCTTCTAGAGTAGCCTCCATCGATACTGGGGCAACATCTGATCTAATTTCACTGAGTATTAGAGATTGGGTATAAGAGATTGATGGAAGCTAGATTCAAGATGGAAAAACGGGCCGAAGATCGACAGTAAAAAAAAAAAAAATAATAATAATACCACAAGCCAAGAGTAGGGAAATCCTTACAAGTATTTAGTGTATACAGGGACGTGTGGCTGTACACTGACACGATACTTTAAAGAACATGGTATCAATATAGACGGATAGAAACCGATCGTAGTGTTACTAAATCAAGGGTTTTATGTTTGGGATCTGATGAGATCAGCCGAGCGCAATCCGTTTATACATAGCGATTATATGTAAATCGTTCTACAACTTCTTTCAGGTGAGTGTGCGTACGCCTTGATTGACCAGTTAGGTTGTGTGTTCCTCTACCTTCTTCTGTCTACACTAGTGTTGGGCAGTCTAGTTCCGTTTGCGGTCTCGTTCCGTTTCGTTCCATTATATCAAAGGAACGAGTCAGGTGAGTGTGCGTACGCCTTGGTTGACCAGTTAGGTTGTGTGTTCCTCTACCTTCGTGCTAGAATCGTTCACCCATCTATCACCCGGTCGCAGCAAGAACAACTTAACCAAGCGATCGACTCAAATGCTGACTACTGTTTAGGCCACGACCTCCTCCTTTCCGTCACGACCTCCTCCAGGCAATATTATGTAATAATAGTTAAATATTAGTTGTGCTAGAATCGTTCACCCATCTATCACCCGGTCGCAGCAAGAACAACTTAACCAAGCGATCGACTCAAATGCTGACTAGAAATACTAAGAAGTAAAACAGGAACACAAAATTTGTTTAGTCAACTTAAAGTGACAACCAAGGTAATTGGCGCACCCATAGTAAGCTGTGGTTATAGAATATATTCGAATGATCGAAAGGGTGAACAAGATGATCTATGATCTGTATGAGAATATTAATGTAAGTAATGAACTGTAGCAAAATTGGAGAACTGAGTTGAGTTACACGCGCAGTCAGAATGCCTTAGGGCTCCCAGGATCTTCAAGGTAAGATACGATTTGAATGTACTGGTTTTGTTGCCAGCGAAACAGACATTTATGTTGTAAAAGTGCCCTCTCTTCAGCCCTTCAACACGATTACTTATTTGACTGACTTCATGCTTTTCGTGGAGGTTTCTTTTATTTTCTTTCTATGTGGATTGGCTTCCGCGAAAGTCTGACAGAAATAGTTGAAACTATGTTATATTTTCTGTCATATTTTGCATTGTTTATTATGAATCATTTAATCTTATTTATACTTGATTAATTGGAGTAATTATTCTATTTTTATTAATAGCTACAGCCCCTTCCTACGACCTTACTGAGAAGTTGTGCATGCTCGGGCCCCAAATTTGTCAAAGCTGGTGCCCACAAGGCCGTGTAATGTGTGTGCTATCACCAACTCTGTTTCTTCTGTATCATCAATGACCTGCTGCAAACGAGTGGTATTGCTATGCAGATAATACAACTGGGGATGTTTTTTACAGCGGTCGAGCCAACATTTCTCAGGGACAGGTCACCGAGAGTCGAAACAAACTTGTGTCTGTTATCGAGACCCTTCTATCTCAAGTCTCGGCATGGGTTGACTAAATTTAGTCAAATTTAAGCCTACTAAGACACAAATTTGTGCTTTCACCGCTAAAAAGTTTCCGTTTGTCGTATCTCCTCGTTTTCAGAACACTCTTCTGGTTGCCATAAGCAGCTTTGGAATACTTGGAGTCGGCATATCGAGTGATGTTCAGATCCGCGGCCACTTGGAAGAGAAGGCTAAGTTAGCCTCTAAGAAGCTTGGTGTCTTCAACCCAGCGAAGCAGTACTTCACGCCAGCCCGTCGCTTGCAACTGTATAAGACGCAAGTCCGGCCTCACACGGAGTACTGCTGTCTATCTTTCATGTTTAAGCCATTAACGCCAAAATAGTGCACAGTTATGGAACGGGAAAGGAAACCGGGACAATATTATGGGATAATAGAATGTAGTACATAATATACATAATAATTGAAAGGAACTTGAGACAAAATAAGTAATTGCATTTATAAAAAATTGTGAGTGTCAGCTCCGAGAAAGGAAAGTTTATTTTTAACATAACGCGTAATGTTTGATTTCCCTTCCCAGGCTTATGAAAGGTTTTGAAGGAAGAATAAAAAGAATGTAAACAAATTGTACGCAGTATAGCTATTGGCTAGAGTTCAGCAACGAGATGGATCGAAGTTAATATCTGTCGTGGGTCTAACTTGGTGCAGATTAGCTCAAGACCGAAAACAGTGGTACAAAGGGGAACAGCAGTGGGGCAAGAAAGGGCTGTGGATGATGTTGACGATAGCTAAAAATCAGCAATAGTGTGAGACAACGTGACACTTCATGCATGAGTGTCACGTCGGATGATCGAAGATTTTTTAAAAGTGTCGTCTTACCCATATGAATTACTTTTGCTTTGAATAATACTTTGTCTAAAGCCAAATGACGTGGACGACCTTTTGGCTTATCGCGGGCCATCTCAACAACTGTAATATAAAAGAGATTTGTATGATGGTTATCCTTATCTGTAAACGTAATATATCTGCAATGACACTTGGTGTTAACCCAAGTGTCATTGCAGTTTAGCACAAGCCTATTTATAAATAAATAAAAAAAACAGTATCTTAGGCTGTTCATATGTGTTAGTATAAATTATAGTTAGTATTTATTACTAAATATTTTTTTATTCAGCTGTCTCTAATTTCAAACTTTATTTCTCAAGGGCAATGTACACTTAAGAGAATTCTACAACTTTTTTTAAAGATAAAAAATGCAAAACAAACATAGTAAGTACAGGTAGAAATTATCACTTATTCTAAACAAGACTTTATTTACTTTATCTTTTGAAAATAGTGACTGAGAATTTTTATTATATATTTTATCTCCCTCATTCCATCTCTCTTATGACTTACTTGCTTAAGGAGCCCTATCTCACCGAGAAGCCATGGCGACGTTGCCAAATTAGAAGAGTAGCCACTATTACTACTGGCTACTGATTTGGCCACCGCAGATATCCATGGCGACGTCGCCATGGCGTCTAGGTGAGGTGGGAGACTTACTGATAGGGGCATTATGATGTTATAAAAAGTTAGCTATTAGCTAAGTTAATAAGCCATATCTAAGTTATCTTACTTATTTGTGCAGCAACACCTGGAGAGAAAGAGTGATGCAACTTCCACCATCCTGTTTCCCCCAGAGCTACAGATCCAGAGCGAAAAAGAAGAGTACTGTACACAGATAGGGCACCAGCTATTGTTCCTATCCAATTTTTCTTTTGTTTGCTGCAATGAAAAATTTTTTTTATTAGTTCTCTTGCATTTATGTGAATTGGTGATCCTTATTAGTCAATTCGGGGAAAAGTAACCAAATTATGCAGTTTGGTTACTTTTCCCAAAATGCATACATATTTTTTCTGCTAGTTGTTGTTTCTACTTTACTGACTATATACGCATTCTGCTGGGAGAGGCGGATTTTTTTTTGCAAAATTTTGGAGTTATGAATGTTACAATAGGGCATTTTGGAGCATTATGACGTTAATGTTCACATTATATACACATATACCAGGATTTCTGAATTAAAAATAAAAAAATCGCAAAGCGGCCAGTTTGATCGCTCATCCGCTTCTAACCTATCCGCTAGAGTTACGTTTTTCGTCACTCATTAGAGTGCTAACAACAACTTCGTGAAGAAAAAAAATATACCTGCATTTTAGGGAAAAGTAAGCAAACTGAATAATTACCGTTAAATCTTTACTTAATTGCTTTTTATAACATTCTTGGGATAGGAGAAATAATACAGTAGTGTGATTTAAGAGTACTAAACTCGATGAAGCAACCAAAAACTAGATTATGTTATTACACCTTTTCATGGCATCAAAATATTTGATCAATGTACTGTTTATGTTATTAAATTGTAAGCGCAAGCTATAGCATGCTGCTATATGAGAATAGCATACCCAAGGCATCCCTTAGTCAGCGGTGGCCGTAACAATAAAGTAACAAGGCCCCCAACAACTCAACATAAAAATAAACGAAAAACCAAGAAAACAGGTGAGAACATTCAAGTATTTGGGAGCGACAATCGGTAGGGAAGGCAACATACTAGACGATTATCTGAGAAAATTAATGCAGCTACTAAACTGTAGCACAACCTCGGCAGCTCATTTATTGGTAAATCTTAAATTAGTGGAAGAACAAAAATGATATAATATAGGAAACAGTATTTCCATCAATATTGACGTTGTGTGTAGTTTAGCGACGCTTCCGTTTGTGGCTGTGCAATCCAATCCTGGATTGACACGAACGGCCACACCCGGAGCAGATGTACACTCCGAGAGACCCAGATGGATGGTTGTGGCTGTTTTGTCTGGCCTTTTTGTCGGCAAGCACTAAATGAAAAGGAAGTAGAGAAAATTAAAAACACAGTAGAACTAGGCAAAACAATTGACAAATATTTGGAAATTATAACTAAAACATATCGCTAGCAAAGTAAAGCGGATACTACGATAGGACGCGCACGTTTAGTTTCTCCGGGATTTGTCGAAGTTAGAATCCGTTCCGCCACGTAACTTTAACTTTACTAGTTAAAAGAAACCGATCAAATTTGCGGACCATAACTTTAGCAAAGCAAAGTGGATATTACGATTGGACGTGCGCGTTCAATTTCGCCGGTATTTATCGAAATTCGAACCCTCTAAACCCTTATCCGGCGGCAATACCAAAACTCATAGCTCCTGGACCATCAGGGTTGCCATATTTCTCCCGATCTCTTCAGCGACCTCTACAGCAATTGCAGCTTCAGCTTTAGCCTGAAAGTAAATAACAATATAAATAAACGGGAAAATGACCAAAAACTTTTTTTTTTAAATAAAATTGATTTATGTTAATTTAAATAAATATAGATTGTTATATTCAAAAAGGAAAGGATACAATCGGAAATCGAAAGGAATATTATAACATTATATTAAACAGTTCTATAAATGGAGATGTATCCTTATTAACCTTTACTTTGTGATTTCAGAAACAATTTTTTCTTTTAATTGTTCTGAAGATTCGCTTGCAAAATTTCAGTAGATTCGCCATTCGATAATAACCTTCAGATTTTATTTTTGTTAAAATAGTATAAAACATTATAGACTATTACGAATTTTAATTGTGTTTACGATCTACACCTGTCATGTTAAGACAAGAGATGTCAAAAAAGAAATCACCTAACCTACTAATCAATCAGTCAATTATTCAACTGTAAATGGATTAGAACCGACAAACAATGGCCTAAGCAAATATTTACAAATCGATTAAGAAACAGGAAACTGAACTAAAAAAATATTATCCCTGTTGCTAAATAAACTACGAGTTGAGAACTCGTCCAAAGTTTGCATGATACTCTGCTTGAATTATTACCAAAACTTCGATTCCAACGAGAGCGGCTAATGCAGAACCAAACTTTTCCTCGAACTTAACGAATGAGTACTGGGAGGCGAGAGCGCTTAATTAACAACATTCATATTTACAAGGCTTTGTGAATGTTATATTTAGCTTTTCACACCAACTGGTCACGATTAACTAATTTATCGCGTTAAGTATGCTTTAAAATCACGTAAAATCGTTTTTAATGAGGATTTAGAATGGATCATTCCTGTGATTATAAAACAACAAATTTAGTTTGCTTTGTCCCAGATTTTCCATTCAATTTCTCCAATTATTCCGCTAGATAGCAATTCGTTTACTTTAAAACCTTTTGATACAAAATAAAAACAACCGCTTCGACATTATTGGACCCGCAGATCCATTTCCCTTGTTTGTACCTACTACCTTTTTTCGACTAACATTTATTTAATCCTTTGCGTTTTTTTTTCCTAAAACGAATTTTGGGCATTCAGCCAAATTTTATTTATTAACACATGTACTGCCGCCGACACGCCAGGCGTGTCCGTTTACTATACATTGAACACATAGTAGCAGAGAATATGTTAAAATACTAGCTGGTGCCCGCGACTTTGTCTGACAAACCAACAGACAGAGTTACTTACACATTTAGAATATTAGTATAGATAAGACTTTAAAAATATACTACTAACAGTCGCGGGTTCGATCCCCGCTCACGGCAAACAGCCCTTCGTGTGTGAATCCATAAACATCCTCGTGAAAATCTCCGTTATGTGCTTAAGTTCGCCTGGCGACAATTGGTTACCCATGTTGATGTAGTACCGAAGCGAAACCAGGCCGTCTTTTCTTTCTTGCCAGCTGGTGCTGGAGCACAGAGCTATTATTTCGTTTATGTCCTGGAAGGAAAAAAAGGGAAAAACCTGTTTAGAGAATCAGATACATGTTTAAATAAAGAAATTTGTTTAAGATGAGTCGATGATGCAGTCTGCTTCGTTTCAACGTCCTCTATCAGCCAATCTAAGAATTATTCAATATCTCCATCCAACACAGTTATTTTTGTCTTTTTAACTAAAATGAGGTACAGTTACTTATGTCATTTTAATTCAAATAAGTTTTAGGTTAAAAAGACAAGTAATAAAATATTATTAAAATATCATTTCAGTGTCATTAATTGCTTTGTTAACTTTTATTAAAATACATAATTTGTGGCAATACTGCTGTTTTTATCAAATATGAATAAGTTGTAAATGACAAAATGTTTACTGCGACTTCATAAAAATCAGCTTTTCATTAGTTAGGTCAGTTTATGACTAAGCATGTGATATGTAAAAGTGAAAAGTCACCTATTACGTAATCTCGAACATACAATGACAATATTTGACAAGGAGCTACTTTGTACTTAGTAGACATTAGCTAAGAACTGATTTTTCAATAGGGCTAGATTAGGAAGATCTAAGAGATCTTGCAATTTTATGCGAACAAAGTCACACGAAACAGCTAATATAAGCTATACAGCAATACCAATTTGAACAACTTAAAGAATTTACACATGTACTTTGACATATAACTACATATCTTAATTTAAATATGGGCATAAGTTAATTTAAATATAATACCAATTTATAGCAATATTTATTTATAGTAATAAAATTTAAATACTTGATTCATAAGAGCGATTAAAATCTATAGCTACTGGTTCAATTCCAATTCTACAGTTTGCACTTAAATCCATGTCTAGGATAAGATAAAATATTTTATTATAGGGAAAAGGGGTATGTTAGGCATACCCAAAATTTGATCCTAGTGTACACCAGGTTTCTTTGCAAGAATTTAAGATGTGCTAGACTTTACTCTAATATATAGGTAGGGTCTCATATATAGGTTTTGCTATGCGTTTAATATATTATGTACTGTATAAGTGATTTACTTTCATTCAGAACACAAGTATAAAAATTCAGGCCTATCAAATTTATTATCAATTCAAGCATTTTTAGTAATGTTACCAAAACATTACAGAATCAGGTGTTATGCTTGTAAAAATTTTATCATCATAACTCTTTTAATATGAACTAACTTAAGTATTAAACTACAAATTACAGTATATTCTATTTAGGCAGAGGTGTGTGAGGTAATCCATTGGAATTGTTGTCACACAGGCTAATATAGCAACCACGACCAACACGAGCACGCCTTTGTCCCTTTAACATATTCGCTGCATGTTCTATACGCATTACTAATCTATGCTGATTTTCCAAACGTTCCAAGCAGTTTTTACAGATTGTTTTAGGTAGAGGGTCTGATCGAGATACCTGTAAAGAATATGGAATTTATAAGAAATGTCTACGAACAAACTTAAAGAACCAACAATAAAGCGCACTGACGTTTATTGAGAGATATCTGTTTATTTTTTCAGATACACACAACCGTATGCCTTCTTCTCCATAAATGTGAAGAACAACACGATGCATTTCAGAACACAATCGACATATAAATCCCGTTAAAACTCCTCTGTCTAAGCTACCCATTGTGGATGTTTTTTAATATTATTAATAAAAGTATTACAGAATGCTTATTGGTAAGTATTTTGTAAATAAAAGATATTTCTAGCAATTTACAAAACATATAACTAGTAGAAAGCACAGACTATAAAGTTTTGAAATATAACTTTATGTGTCAGTATTCAGAATAAAAAGAAACAGTAACAGATGAACTGTGAACAAAAATAAATCTGCATCATAGATTATAATCAATAATAATTATTTTCATTAAAATAAAAATACAATACATTCGTACCATATTCACGCGCGTTATTAGGCTCTTTAAGTGAAACTATTGCTGTTAATGTGAGAATGATTTAATTATTAAGCTAAACCAAAAATAAATAATCCAAGTTCTTGACGAAAATCATAGATCAATTTCTTCTATAAATGTATATCGTAAAACCTAACAAATAAAGCAATAACATCACTGTGTATTAAAAATATCCATCGAATTACGCAAATAGGATTACCTCATTAACATCAGGGTAAATTTTAGGATTATTGTTCAATTCCTTGCTATTTTCACATCATGCCGTGCCTTTTTGGAAGGTTATTGATCAATTTATCTACAATAGCTACACTCATACTACAACAGCGCCGTTCTGGTCGATTTCCGAACTACTAAGTCATAAAGTTGGACTTTTTCAATTTTTCTCCCTTATTATGAGATGTCACTCCTTATTGTATTCTCCATAAGTAAAACGAAGTAATCACAAAATTAAAATTCTTTTACTAGTCATTTTTAAACAATGACAACGCAAATTAAAACATTATTATTTTGTCTCTTTGTAATATATTAATCGCTGAAACGGCTAAACCAAATTAGACAAGGCATTCACAAGGAATAAAATTGGTAGCAGTAGTAAGGACTAATATATCTACATATAATGATGACTTTAATTTTAGCATGATGATTAGAGTTCCATACAAAAAAAAATAACTCATAAAATGGAACAATATGTTTTTTTTCTTCTATGTATGATGGATGTGTGTAAGTTGAATCATAGGTCCTTTAAATATATGTGTAATCAAAACGTGTTCTACATTATAATGAAAATATTTATGATTTTAGATTTTTAGGATATAGTTTAGAGGAATAATACGGAACAGAATAAAAATATGCAGTTAAAAGTTGTTTAATTCATCAAGTAGTATTTTACATTTGTCTCTTAATATTTTAACTGCTTCAATAAATATTACATGCGGTGGCATGGCCCCCACTGACTCCACATTAACTGCAACGAATTATACATAAATATTAAAATACTTTTTATAAACACATTTTTCTATTATAAGAAGTTGATGTGCTTGTTATAAGTGTGAAACACTGACAGTTTCATATTTATATATTATTATAATTAATAATATATAAACTAATGTGAAGCGAAAACTTTCGGTACCATTTTACGAAAATTGCCCAGACAGAGAAGTATGTAATTTGTCCCAATTATAGATTATATAAGAAGTGTGAGTACGATTGCTAAAAAAATGTTCATTATTGCATATTTTATCAAAATATTAGCATTCTCACATCCTTGTTTTGTACATTATATTATTAAAATAAAACCTCACGCACACCAGTGCCAAATAATTTACACACACATGTATACTAAATTGTATGTATATCAAAAAATTGTATTTTACTGTAAGAATGTGTGATATACATTATCATGATGATGGTAAAATTTTTAATTAAATATTATAATGTTGCTGTACAACATAAGAATAGAAATTTTGTAGACATAGCTTTTAATAAATCTTAATATTTGTGGTTGAATTTTGACAATCAGGGGATTTCTAGTAAATAAAAAATCAACTTACATATGAAATGATCTCTTATCCTGCTCAATGTGACAGCATCTTTAATACTATCGTAACGGTACACATTTCTACTACAACTGTCATATCTTGCATCTCTTACAAAAGCATGACCTTCTGAGTCTATTCCTATCACACACGGTGAAAAACAGCTCTGCAGTAATGTTGCATCACTACCTGTCACTTCTCTAGTCAATGTTATTTCTGGCAACAATCGATATGATGCAGTGGCTGGCAAATAAAAGAAGTTATAAAATAAAAACAGTATTACAAATTTTCATTACCTTTTTCTTCTCATTGATTCATAACTTGAGTTAAAATTTTTTATCCCATTTAATATAGAACATTGTTGTGACCAATTACTGAAGATTTGACAACCCCTTCCTCCAATCGGTGATAACTCGTGGCATATGACAACACCCCCCTCCTACTTTAATTTTCGCGAAACAATTTATAAATATAATTATATGCTACTTAACTCATATTATTTGTTTTCTACAACTCACGTTAAGCACATAGCTAAGCTCTCTGCATTTATTCAACAGCTTTTGCTTATTTATTCAAAATTTTAGCAGTGCGTAATTAATTAATTTTTAACAGTCCAAAAAAATAATATTACTGCTTTCGAAGTACAACAGGCAATGTCTAAAAGAGTTACGTACCAACAGGAGAAAATTTTGCATGGTCCTTCCCAATGCCTTTGACAACAATTAATTGAAGGTCTAATTCATGCCCTGGTCTCATTTTAGATAGGAGTATATCACCATGAACTGGGCCTATATCAGCTTCTTTATAAACAGATGCTTGATTACCCAGAGGATTCCATTTTATTGCAGAAGAATAAACTGAAATAGTTTCCAAACTTTATTAGTATTGCCTCGTGAGTCACTTGCAAATGGACAGATGGGTAAAGGTCTCCGCAGATTAGATGCACCCTACCAGTTAACCCCCAGGTCTTAGTCCAAAGAGATGACAAACTTGGGAAGTTTCAAAAATATTGTATTGAGCTAAGCAGGAGTACATAATTTAAAAAAGCCATGTTAACAAACTGTGACAATTGTAGCAGTTTGTTTTTAAATGCTTTTATTTTACTTGCAACATATGTTTGTTCGGGTGGAATCTTACCACTAAATTTTGGAGCAGATGTTTTAAATCGATTGAGCTTACATTTTGAACATTTATGTATATCAGATGGCAATGCAATAAGTATAAAAAAAGTATAAGTATAAAAAAAACAAAATACACCAGTTAAATGTAGTATAACTTAGTTAAAAAAATACCCTTATAATATCCTCTGGCAATGTTGTGTACATCAATATTTGGTGCATATATCCAAAGTGTACCTTATTGCAGCTTATCTTTGTAAATGTTTAATATTTCTATTGTTGATGTACCTTAAAAAAATAAAATAAATAACATACCACTATGATTTTCATACAAATCTTCAGGTCTAAAAGAGTCCTTGGGTTGTGATTTATTTGTAGTACATTTAATTTTTAGTGAAAATTCTAATGTATCAAATTCTGTTCCTTCCGTTGCATCTGAAATTACCCATAAACTTTTTATTATTAAATAGAAATAAATATTTTGAATACATATATCTTATTATGCTATTTAAAGTAAGTTACTATAGATTATTATGTATCTTTTTATTTTGTTAAATAAATGAAGAAACCTGTTGTGACGGGACGAGTACAAAAGATTCAGCCGGGTCGAAGTGCATCAGCAGTGCAGGCCCTATCAGAAGCAAAAAAAAAGGGACATTCAAGAAAAGAGGATACACATTCCTCAAATGCTACCAATGCATCCCTCTGGTGTAACAGTTGTCCATGGGCATTGGTGGTTACTAAAACTGTTAATAAAATAATTGTTATAAAAAAAAACAAACCTTCAGGGCGATATTCGAATAGCCTTGGATCTGCCTTAAGTGGAATTAGTCCTAATCTGTGGGCAAGTACTTCATCTTGAATGATAGTGGTATTGTTTTTAATCATTACTTTTTCTATGGCCATACTTGGAACTTCACTCAACATCAGTCTGCGAAATGCATTTGCAAATGCTGGCTGTATACCAATTAAATCAAACTCCATTTCTAAATTATCCATTCGGACAATAACAATACGAAATTTTTTAGCGAACTTTTTGAAGTTCCATTTTTCATCAGCCATCCCATAATCTTCAGGCGCATTCTAAAATTTACATAAAATAA
>JANCMC010038415.1:5004806-5057568 GCA_024363005.1 Charaxes varanes
TATTGGTAAACTTTTTGTATTTATACTCTAAAATACCTTGACACGAAATTCTTCAAGTAATACTTTTGGTTTTTCTTCAAGTTTCGGCATTATAATGTATATAATGTAATAGTAAATAATAATTCAACAATCAACACCTATGGGTACGGCTCTTAGTCCAAAAGTTTTGGATATAACTGACAGTTGACAGGCACATTGACAACTCTCAGTTTAAAAAAAAAGTATTTACTGCCACAGATAGAACGGCCGTATAAACTTAAGCCTCGAATAATATATTGCAGTACGCCGATCCTCCGCGGTGAGTGTCTCCCGGACCTTCCGAGATATCCGTCTGAACGATGTGCCGTAAGGTTTAACCGGCGCACGCGACGAGAGCGCACGAAAATAAGTATCTTACATCTAGTTAATCAATCATCGATATTCTCGGCTTTTATCTTCTATATCATAAATGTATTAAATATACGAACCTTCCCCTTGAATTGTTCTATTCGTTGGTGATAACCGCATTAGAATCCGTTGCGTAGTTTAAAAGATCTGCGCTTACAAGCCTAGGAAGCGACTTCATTTTATATTATGTAATGATATACTTTTCCTCCACCTACCCTGTAACCTTATCGTTAATCACTACAAAACGGATCACAGAGGACGTATTTTCTGCAGAGAACCTAACGATGATGCGAAAATGTTGTTACAGTTTTAATTATATGAAGTGTTACAATGTTAGCTTATCATATTTTGAGCATACTCTTGTACGGATTTGACTGCTGGATGTCATATGCGTTTTGAATCAGAGAGTACTGAAATTAGTACTCCTGCTCTGCTCGAGCAGAGGCGGCTGCGGTGGCCGTCGCATGTTGCACTTTAAAGATTGCGCAAAATGAGACATGGTCGCTTTTAACATGAATAGCACAACTTGGTTAAAAAATTATCTAGATGATCGCAATATTCACGACAACACCTGGTTCCACAAACCCATAGTGAACCCTCAGTATACATACCAAAAGTACAGACATCTGAGTCAGTCCAGAATCGATGTATTTAGCCATGAACGTCGTTGTCTATCGAAAACGGACGTTGCTAATATCATATGTCAAGATGTCACAGACCTTATGATGACGATATTGTGTCAGGTTTATGCCCACTTTTCACTCGGTGCGACAATCTAGTATTTCATTTCGTTTGTACGTGTTCGTAACGAAGAATCGTTACACTGAAATGGTCGTCACAATGAGGAGGAGTGGGTTCTTTAGTAACCAAACGGAAATTCTAAAATATTTTTTAAATTCTCTAGTACTGCTCTGGCGATATTAAAACCCAATCGGGGTGTCGTCTGATCGACGGCGAAATCGACCGTCGAAGAGCAGCGTACAGTAAGCGATGGAAGAAAATCACGCGTCCAATTCGTTGTTATTCCAGGTTGAAGGTGACGAAAACCTGACGGAGTTGCACCTTCCAAAACATAAGCTCGCGATTCGGGTGCCGTCCAAGTAAGACGTTATTTTATTTCTACGTAAATAGACGATTATTTTCCTTTTGTTGATCTCGACTTTTAGTAGCCCGTTTGAAAAAAATCTAACACCGATTTGAAAAGCTCGAGCCGTAAACCGGCTCAACAAATTGAAACAATAGAATAAAATATATTTAAAAACTGTTAAGAAAGTATATTTTTTTGCAGTCAAGTTGACAACATTCTCAGAGCTAGGGAGATGTTAAATGTTTTGATATTCCATTTCTAATTTATTTCATTAGGAGAATATTATTAGACAATTTAGTTAAGTAGTTCTCTGTCGCAGTACAATAGCTAGTACATAAAAATACAACTTATCTCGTAGCAGCAATATCTACCATACACAGCTTAGGTTGGATTCTGGGAATGAATACTTGGTGCATTATACATTCGTAGTGTGACAATAGCGACCAGCGACAGAAGCGTTTCTTCTCTATACAACTACGGAATTAATATTCTCCCAGCGCACTGCTGTTATCGACTGTGACAACTAAGTTATTTGGGCGGTCTCGAATGAATTCCTGCTAGCTTAACGTGTACCGAACGTCGACCCTTGTTAATTGGGATAGACAATTTTGTAAGAATCGTGTTTGTATTACTTAAGTTCTGCTCAAGGGGAATATTGTAAACGAGTAAACGATTCTCGGTCTCTCCATAGTCGAAGTCGCGGGTAGATAGAGATAGACAGATATATACTTTATTGCGCACAAAAGACAAAAAGTAATAACAGAGTACATTTAATTTGGCTGGCCCGTTGGCGCAGTGGGCAGTGACCCTGCCTTCTGCTACGGGGGTCGTGGGTTCGATTCCCACCTCGAGTCTGGGTGTATTATCAATATGTATGTATTTATATATTTGTAAAATATATATTTGCGTATAAGTTGTCTACCTTAGCAACAGACGTCCGTGTGTCATATAGTGTGTATATATTTATTTTATTATTATTTAAAAATTAAAGAAAAAAACAATTGTAGTGCAAAGGCGGTCTTATTGCTATTAGCAATCTCTAACAGACAATCTCATGGAAAAAAATAATGAACGTGAGAGCAATATAATAAAGTATTACTTATACTATACATACTAAAAAACGTTATATATATATATATATAAATATATACTTATATAACTAAAATATATACATGTTATAAATGATAAAGCGGGTGGATTAAAATAAAGTTTAATTAAAGAGCAAAATGTCATTAGATGGACAACGCATGGCCAACCTACAACGTGACTACCTCGAAATCAATGCGAACCGGAGAACAATGGTGCTATACGCAATGATAACTTGTTCTTTACCAGCCCTATTCACGTGCGTCTTAAAAAATTATCTGACCCACCTAGGTTAAATAAAATCCACCTAGGCTAAAATGAGCTTTTTTAAATGAGAAAAATAAAAAGAAAACGTCTAGTTTTTTAACCTTATTTACCAGCTAACTAGATTTAAGATTAATCAATCGAAAAGATTAGTTTCTCAATAAAAAATCGTCATTTAGATCATGGCTATTGCCGTCAAATTCCAGTTAGAAAAAAAAAAAAATTCTTTCAACTACGCAATAATGTTATCATTAATTACTAGCTACATTACAAAAGATGGCTTATGTGCTTAGTACCAAAAACAGTGCAATAATATTTAATTACTGCACTGTGATTCATTAATTCACAGATTTTTATATTTTAATATGTTATCATTATGCTAAGTAAAACAATAGAGTAAGCGACACATACGCGTAGACTTTATACTGCTTTGAAAGCGCGGGCTATCTTACTGCGGACATTGACTGATAATGATAATCAGCTACATATAGTAACATATCAATGAATAGTAATCTCAGCTATTGTTTTATAAATTAATGTTATTCACTTGTAAACTTAAACAGTTTTATTTTAATACAATAATTGCGTTTTAGGGGAACTTTTGTTCACGAGCCGACTATTGTTCTGCAAATCGCTTGTATAATTTTTACCGTAACTTTTTAATACATAATAAATATCCTTTATTGAGTTAAAAATATGGCGTGAAACATATTAAACATGAGTGCCTGGGCTACTGAACTACAATTAACTGTATTGCAAGAGCCAGTGCCCACCCTTAGATGAGGTACAGAAACCATTATTTTTAAAGTAAGTAGACACTTATATATATTAATTTACACTTTCTTATACACATAAAAACAATAGCAGACACGATGTAATTTGTGTAGATGCATGCGCGCATGCATATGAGTGTGTTTATATTTTGTGTGTGCGTGTGCGCGTGTGTATGTCAGTGTACGTGTGTGAGTATTTATGTGAGAGAATATCTATCGTCGTATGTTTTCAATACAGGTTAAAATAATTAAATAAATTTTCCTTATCTTCATAATCGAAATCTAAAAAAATATCTTCACGCATATTCACATCAGATTCATTTATGGCATTGTCAAACAATTTCTCCAGCTTTCTACGCTAACTCAAATTTGGGAACTTCTCATAATTTACCTATTCTCTACTTGTGATTACTTTAGTGTTAATACACGCATCGACAGAATTAACGAAACATAAAAAGGGGAGAATATAAAATACTACGTTTTATAGTTAAATAATAATTAAATATGAAACAACAATTAAATTAGCATGTGTTCGCATTAACTTTCAACACCGATACTTAAAGTTTAATGAAAAAAAAAAACTAAACTAAACAAAGTGCATCTCCTTTAGATTTCGTAATGACAGAGAAACAGATTTTGTGACTGCTTACAATTAATTAAATTAATGTTTAATATCGAGTGCTTTCTCCCCGTGGTCTGATTAAGGTTTACATACGTCTGGGTATGCTGCCAATGATCTGAGAAAGACGCGTTAGTTAAGTTTTTTCTTCATTAAAGTTTAAATATGGTGTTACAAATTAATGTCAGAACATGATAATTTAATTGTTGTTTAATATAGGACTATATGACACACGGACGTCTGTTCCTAAGGTAGACAACTTAATGTCTGTGTTATAGGTAACAGCCGCCACATCAACGTCCACTAAATTGAATAATAGCTAATTTACACGATGTATCACGTGCCAAAACTGCTGCCAGTACGTTGGCGCGCTGTTAATCGTGCAATAAGAAATGACTCATTTACGAAGTTACAGCTTGTGTACAGCTAATAGCTGGCGTATGTCATGCTGTATGAGTGCTTGAATTATGGAAGAAGCTGTTACGTCGCAAGCTGCTGCGTTTGAATTACTCGGAGTGAAGGCTACGGTATTTTACATCTTGTGAAATATTTTCACAGCACTAATCTCAAGTCACGCATTGCTTCTTAGCGATAAAAAAAATCAGTGCTCTACGAATTAGCTTGTTACTTTCTATTACTAAGTTAGAGTTTAAATCCTTTAGTATTTACATGCGTATGTGAATTTCATTTCGTTTCGTGTGTTAGAGGAATAATATTAATTTTATGAATACCTGGGGCTGAAGTCAAGTAGAACGAATCGATCTCTGTTTTCAGAAAATCTCACATCTGCATCATGTTTTAAAAATTTAATTAACGAAAAAAAAAAATAAAAGAAATACGGCAAACAGAAAACACAGTAAAACTAACAATCGTCAACAGGTTACAACACTGCTCTCCACTTATCAGTGGTGGCGCCCATATAAGTTTAAAGTACCGACTTTTCTTCCCTTCTAAAAACAAATACAATATTTTTGTGGCATCGTTGATACAGGTAGCCATTAGCATGATCAAATATTGCAAATAATAAATAATCCAGATGTCTTACCACGAATATATGATGTCAAACCCTGGCTAGAAATTATGACGGAATTTATAGATGTTTTCAGATCTTGCTTTCGGTCGCAATTAGTGTGTTAAAGTGGCATTTGAGCTAAATGCTAAATCATAGCAGATAAACCTTTCTGACATTTCTGGGGTTAGAATCAGATAAGCATCTATAACATGACCAGAAATCAATTCCTTTACATCACCAGAAGATCCATTTAGTACGACAAACGAAATCATACTTTGTGATACTAAAGTATCATATTACAATTAACCTCTAGGAATCATGGTAGCAGAGTCTTACGACATAGCTAATCGAGCTGCAAAGTTTGTAAGAGTAAAATATAGCAAGATAAGAAAACCTGAAACTGATATTCGGAAAAATAAACCGATCCTAATAAAATATCATTAGTTTGTGCAGCAATAAATTCTTCTGCAGCTGTAGATTAAAGCAAAAATGATCAATAATGTCTTTTAGAGAAACTTATTGATCGACAACTCTTATAGACTTCTGCCCACGTTATTAGGCATACTGGCAAATGTCTGTTTATTCTGTGTTTGAAAATGTTCTTCTTTACATCTTTGCATTTGTTCTGTAACTTGTAGTGCACTTACATCTTATTTTATTTCTTTTGAGCTTATAAACAGCGTGATAACGTCGAAAGTGTCACTCGCTTGTACCGCGCTCGCAGTTGGATGCTCAGCTCAGGTGGAACGTGACAATTTTTCGAGCATGCAGCCGGCGTTCACCCATCTATAAGACGTTATCACGGCAAAAAATGATCTTGAAAGTTTTTTTTTTTTTGTTTTTTGGTATAGAAAACATTATCCCCATAAACAAACCCTACGGAAAGGTTATTGATTTGATTTTTAAAAACCGCTAAATATGATTAGAAATTTTCAACGGAGAGTTTTAAAAGGTACAGCTGTTGAAGGACAATATTCTCAAAATTCTGTGGCGTTACACGACCATAGTAACAAAGGTTGCGGAGTTGTGTTAACTTTTTATTGGAATTGATAGAATACATTTTGTGAAATAGGCTGTAAATTGGATAGCTTCTTTATTTGTAGGAAAAAACATCAAATTGAACTTTCTATTGTGTCACGTCCTTTTGTTATTTAAACAATGACAGTCCGTGGGAGATATGTTGTCAACAGTGTTAATGCAATCAATATATCGAGTTTTGAAGTTAGTTCGAATTTTGGTGGACCTAGATCTAAAATTCTGATTGTGTAAAGACTTAGTTTAGTTTAGTACGTTATGAATTCAAACTTGCATATCTGAGATAAAAAGTAATCGTACAGGGAAAATCAAAAATAGATTTTAAAGCTAAAGATTAGTACTGTATTACAATATTTTAGAAGAGCAAATCAAAATTTTGTCAAAAAAAAAAAAAAGTTTTCATTTCTATATTTATAGAAAAAATACATGAAACATATAGAAATCTCTTGCATTTTTCTCATGAACCTAAAAGAAACCACAAGATGTGTCTCGTGATCCCCAACTACAAACACCAACTAGGAAAAGAAAATACTCTCAGATTTTGTGATGCTTTCATTTGAAGTACTTTGTATATGCTATTTTTATTCGAAAGTACTTGTTAGCGCTTTTTACGATTGTGAACTTGAATGTACCTCTTGATAGAATTCTCTTAGAGCCAACGTTTCTTCAATAATATTTAACGTTAACGTGCTCATTGGATTTTGTACTCGAAAGTACCTAAATAGAATAATTGTCAATATTTTCAAGGTTTCTATTATGATTGTGTACTTGAAAGTATCTGTTAGGGCTTTTTATAATTGTGAACTTGAATGTACTTAATAGTGAATGTTTCTATAACAATATTCCACATTATTTTAAACGTTTATCGCGTTCTCAAAACAAACACATATACTGTTATCCTCCCTATAACACGGTTGATATATTCCGTGTTATAGTAAAACGCGTTGTAGGAGAATTCTCGCACAAAGCGCTTTGTACAACCCCGAATGCGCATAATATAATGTTATATATTATAGAATAATATATAGGGGGATTACAGTAAAATTATAATTTCCCACAATCGTATTCAAAATAACCACTAAGTCGAATAAGCTACAATGGTATTAAAAACAAACTGACAAATTCACACAAATAACAATCTAACCTTATGGCTATAATCATAGTTGTTATGACCAGTGTGATTCAGGCCTAACATTTTTCATACATTCTAAAATGCACCTTAAAGATATAGTAATAAAATTCAGATTACAATAAAGTAGATTAACTGTCATGAAAGTTAAGTTTTAAACTTAATAGTCTAGCTGTTTTGCGCGACTTCCATGGTCCTCTTGAATATATATATATACATAGGATTCCATGATTTTGCTAAATATGGGGATTTAATTTTTTTTACACGAAACCCTAATTATTTAGCTAAAAGCAAGATAGCCCATGCTATTCCTGGTAAAATTAGCTATCTACAAATCAAATTTCGGTACAATTCGACATAGCCGTTTAGGAGACAGGCTGACAGACATAGAGGCAGACAAAAATCTTTTAATTTGCGTTTTTAAAGCCATATGCAATTAGTTAAAAAAAAATCATGACGTCACCAACAGGCCTTTCAATTTTATTAGTATGTATAGATGTATATCATAATGCTCTCATAATAAAGATTAAAGTCTGTTACCAGAAAATTACGATTGTGACACAGAGTAGGGTAACGGTATCCGGTATTTTCACACGCAAAAATGGCGGCATTTCCCGGTATTTTTCGGTATTATTGTAAAAGTTTATTAGGTGCCAAACGTCGCGCGATAGCGTCAGATATTACGTTGTTTTAACAATTTCTCGTATGCTTGATTTGTTAATATTATTGTAACGTTTTCGGTTTTTGTGTAGATTTTGTGCACAACTCAAAATGCTTCACGAATCAAAAAAAAAAAAATAACTAATTTCCGCGCCATTAGAAGTGTCACCGCTTTGTCAGCTTACGAAAACAAGCGAATTTGCATTCCATTTTCAAAACAATTCACAAAATTAATTAATGAAGCGAAAAATTTGTCTTTTTTTTTCTAAAAAAAAAAAAAGTCCTCGCCTGTCAATTTACAAGCCTTATGAGTAATACGGCTACTTGAAAGGAAATCTTAAAAATGTAATTGATTTTTTTTAATATGAGTTTGTCGCTAAAAGTAACCCAATCGAAAATAGACATAATTCCAGCACTTTGGGATATCAACTATTTTTCATAATTCATAATTTATTTATTTGTTATTCATAATTAATTTATTATTTTATTTACAAAATTGTTGTATATATTCGAGTCTTCAAAATGGTGATAATGTATTCGACTTGGAGCTAACTTTGAGAGGATTCCTCGTGCTCTGGTCCGAGAAGAGCCCACAAAAAAAATCAGTCTGGTATTTTTTCTTATCACCTTATTATCATCACCTATCTTCTACTAGTCTTTTTCCCAGTACCTGGGGTCGGCTCTTCTCGTCCGCGTTCTCCATTTAACACGATTTGGTGCTTCGTACATTTCTCGTAGAGCCTCTTTCAGGTCTTTTTCGAACGTCCTCATTTTTTTCTTATTCCATTTCGCAATAATTCAGACATGTTACAATGGATACGACTTAGGGACCTTCAAGGAAAAACCTCATTTCTCAAAGGACGGATACGCATCTGCGGTCTCTCTGCTGTTGTAGTTGTCCGTGGGCGTCGGTAGTCATTTACGTGAATACCGCCTGCTCGTTTGCCCCTTGTTATATGATAAATAAAAGTGTTTTTAAGGTATGGCTAGAATTCTCGCTTTCTTACAACTAAGCATTATAAAGTGTACTAGTGTGGGTGCAACGATATCCGAGCGGGGTAGGGCATAAAACCAAGCACCACACGGATTTATTCCTGCTTTGTACCCATTAAACTATCGAGGTTCAGTCGCCCACTATATTTGAAGACAAATTAACAAGTCAAACATTTGACTTTGTCGATTTTTAAACAAGTCGTTAACATGGGAACGCGAACTGTCCGTTAATCGTGATGACTCACTTAAGCTTAAAAGTTTGTGAGCACGCAGCTTTATGTCTACGTTCAATTCAAACGTAAACACGTTTTCTTTCAAATAACTCCGTTTTATAAGCCAATCACTCTCAGACTTTACAGAATTGTAGGAAAAGTGCTAAGTGAGTACGCGCCTATATATTGTTTCTTTACAAAAATTCAAGAACGATCTCTGAGCAGTGATATATAGCAACTGATTGTGAGTACGCAGCCTTATTTTGATGATCAATATGAACATGAGATGCGGGCGCACTATCCACAATACATTTCAAAATAGTCGTCTGTATGTAATACATATATGATATTAAAGGAGAACTGATAGTGTGCACGCGGCCTTATTTATCCTAAGTTAGTTCGGTATAAGCTCTCAACCAGTGATGTTAAAGTGTTATAGTATTGTCACGATATTGTGAGAAGTGTATTGTGAAGTGAGATTATATAGTGCTGTGTAGTGGTGCATCGAATTATAAAGTGATATATCTGGGTGTTTTATTATGGAGCCCGAAGATCCACCAACCTTTGAGTCACCAATATTGCCGACATGTACCTACGATATGTATATGTGATATGTGAACATATACCTGTCAGGTATCATTTAGGGGTATCAATCGAATCCATTAAGGGTAATAAAATGTCTCCTCTGAAATTGATTTTTGTATCCATTTTTATAATTTAGTTACTCACGATTCTTTATTGAAGTGACAGCATCGTGAATGCTTTAACAAGTTGGGCTAGATATCTAACGGATCCCAAAAATGTGAATAAGTGGATTGTAAACGTTCGGAGTAATAGTCGTAGGATTTGGTTGCCATATAGCCTGCAGTGATTCGAAGAACGATGGAACGAAATGAAAATCGTCAACCAAGATGTAGTATACAGAACCATTCCAGTAATGAAGCAGTTGTTAGTTGTTCAAGGAAATATCCTTTTTTCATGGTTAATTACAAACGTTCATCATTGAAATATAAAAAAGGAAAACTAATTATGAAGAAATATTTCCCATATTAAAACTTATGTGTTGGTCAGCGCGGCCCAAACGTATTGCCGTCAGGCTCAGCTCACTTCACTTTTGAGAGTTAAGATTCGAGTTGCTTACTATGAATGGTGAAACCAGCCGGCTAACCAATTTCGTAGTGAGTAGCTCGCAGCTAAACTCGCAAAAGTGCAGTGTGCTGAGCCTGACGGTAAAAAGGACGCGACTAATGGCGGAAAAAAGTAAAAGACGTGCATATTCTATTAAAGATCAATCTAATATAATCTGTGATATTGAAGCCGTAATTTCTTTTAATATCTCTTAGAAATGAGTATGGGGTAATGCAATATAGTCCCTATAATAAAATAGGCATGTATTTACTTTCGTTTAATGACTTTTATTACTTTGATTAATAAATATTACTGTCGTACAAATGTACTGACATAATATTGTACCGCCTGACTACAAAATATTGGAATTAAGTTTCTTTTTTATTTATATTATTCGTTGTTGCCTTTTTATTTATTTTTAATGTCATATGGCTTCGGAGAAGCTCATGTGTGTGAGGGGCCCATGAGTGGGAAGCGCTATATTATCATGTTGGAGGAGGTACTTGAACCATCGATATCGACGCTGGTGATTACTACTTCCAACAAGACAACGCTCCTTGCCACAAACCCCGTACCTGTTATCGCATCGTTTGCGGAAAATGGAGCAAAGCCCTCGGATTTGCCCCCATAGTCTCCTGACCTGTCACCAATTGGGAATCTCGGCAGATGCCGTCCCGAATAGCGCGCTCATCACCGCGCCCAATACCCCCAACACCAGGCCGTCAATAAGCGTGGCTAGAACTCTGCGCCCGGTAACGTGGACCTCGGGCACCGCTACCGGGCCCATCTCGGATGCGTATGTGGTCATCTTTTTCTCCTGTATCTATTCGGTTGTGTCTTTACTTGCGTCTCCGATACCCGCGCTAGATCTCTGGCCCCAGGCCTATGCTCAGCCATCGACCTGTCCGTCGGGTCGGTGCTCGGGCTCGCCGCGTTCATGGCCGGCGACCTGCTGTCCAACCACCAGGGCCTGCCGATCCCGCTGGTGATGCTCGCCGGGATGGCGCTCGGCGGGGTCTGCGGCGTGTTCAACGGCGTGCTGGTCACCTTCGGGCGCGTGCCCGCGCTGGTCGTGACGCTGGGCACGCTGTACATGTTCCGCGGGCTCGCGTTCCTGTGGACCGACGGGATGTGGGTACGATGGGCATGCACACAACCCTAATGGACTTGTGACGTCATACACATGCCTTAGTAAAAGAGTAAAAGAAAAATATCGTGCGTGAGTAATTCAGATCCAGCTTTGGTAACATTTTAATGCTATTTATTTACGTGCTGAGTTATTCATATGAGCGAGTTCATACTCCAACTCGCACTTGGCCGATTTTCGAGTGGCTGTGGCCTACAACCTTTTTTGAGGGTTGGGACAAAGAGACAATAAACATATAACGCGGCAGTTCAGTGACCTACTTACAGCGTTGTTAGTTTTATCAAGTCGAACCCTGGCGTTCGTGGCAAGAACAACAAAACCAAGTTATTTTCTTTCGTTCACCGAGTTAATATTTATTTTGTTTTCTTGTATTAGGATATGTATATGTAGGTGTATAGTTTTGGTCTCACCTGTATATTCGAGTTTTGATGTGCGGTGTATATTTTGACGGATGAAAAGTATCTTACGTATCCTGTATTCACGGTCCTATAAATGCCATAAACAAACAAACAAACAAACTCGATTGCCTCCCCCCTCCTTGTCACAGACTGTCACACTCACTGTACCCCTCTCCCTTAGTGTGACGTTACAAATTTTCCAATGTTATGCATGTATTTTAAAAAATTAAAACAAAACGGCAGTTTTGATTTTTTTCCATTTTTTTTTTTTGACGTCCCAAAGCTTTTGACACCCCCTCCGTACCCCTTGACACGCAATGTCTCATTTCAATGAACACCCTCCCCCCCCTAACGTGTGACTTAATTTATTATAAACAAGGCATTTAACTCACGTGAAGAAGATAGGGTTTTCGCGACTTCTTTTAGACCCGTCCCGGGTCCTTTTTAATGAACATTTGAGAGAGAGAGGGAGAGAGAACACACAAAAATTTTGTAATATTTAAGTTAAACGTGGTGTACAATTTTAATAGTGAATTACATTTGAGAAACGTGTGCATTATAATTATTTAGCGATGCGTTATATCATTCCTTTTAAAGATATAGAAGAGGGAAGCCTACTGTCAGAGGCATTTATAATAATGCTTACTACGTAGCTCCGGTTACAGAATATAGTTTGTAAGCCCCAATATGGAATAATTCGTTAGTATTAAGATTTAATGTATGTAGTGTTAGTTATAATTATAATTTAAATTATAAAAGAGGTTTTAGTGACTTACCTTGAGTATGTAATCTATGATAAACTTGACTAAAGGCGAATGTTATCGGTCGGTCATAATGGCGGCACCAATGAAATGTCTTTGGAACAGTACTACCATCTTTGAGAATTACATTAAGAAATTCTATTGGCGGTTGTAGGCAGCACCAATGAAATGTCTTAAGAGCAGTGCTACCATAATTGAGAACAGTGTTAAAGAATGCTATTGGTGGTTGGATGCTTTTAAAGCAATGTGTTAATCGTATCTGAGATTATTCATTTGGATCCTTGAGACCAAGAAAGAAAGTGCAACCACGTCTTTGTATTATTTATTAACAACATATCAACTAAACGATGCAATTCAAAAACGGTATAATATTTTTCTATAATTGTAAACTTAATCCAGGTCGCTACCATATTTTCGTTTATTTTATAAAGCATAAAATGCTTTTATTACTCAAAGTAGCACATAAAATATGTTAGAATATTTATTTAAATTAAATACCTCATATTTCATTGAGCATCCGTCAAACCCATCTCCTCTTTGAACACCACTATTTGGCGGGAACTTTTTTAAGCAATAGCCAAAACGCGCCGACCAATCAAATGTCACCTGGTGTTGCCAACATAATAAGCATTTATTATTTATTACATGGAATACTAAGAAATTCGTCTCCACCATCGTTATTGTTACTTCGAATACTGTAGGATGAAAATTCATTCCTTAGGGCCGCACTCGATCTGTCTGCGAGGCAAACGAGACGCTTAGAATTTTAAATTTTCAATAAAAGTTTACGACGACTTCCTCTGAATTACTTAGTTTAACGGGACAAGTGCTACTTCAGAACTTACACTGTCCGAAATTAAACTCGTGACAAGTATTTAAATATCAATTGAAATATACTCTCTGGGAAGTGAAATTTCTTACGATGAAATAAATATTTGTAGCCAGTTACAAAATTTCTAATAATTTATATTTAGCCCTTTGTCTATCACGTTTTAATTTTGCAAATGGCAATTTTATAGATTTTGGTGTGCTCTTTCCGAGTTTTGACTTTGCTACCTTGTTTTTCTGTCCCTCGCGCCGCCATATTGAAAAAATGGCGCCTAGAAACAGTTTATTGACAATATCTTCTTTCAGACTCGTTTCGAAATATAAACAGTTGTAAACAAAATGAAACTAGAGAATATTAAATAGAATTTAAGTTTCTACCTTTTTCATAAAGTCAATGGCTACGCCTCAAAGTGTACGCGCTTATGCGGGTGTACACGCATTTTCGTCATTGAGTTTCCGAATTATTTTAATACCAAATGACTGGATTACACGTACAGATAAACATATACTAAACACCAGATTTGCGCATTCTTTCCTTTTGGAAACTATCGCATAAATAATGCAACCAATTCGCGTCCATGTAAATTTTATCCAAATTCCTTTATCGCGATGAAAGGCGACGTTATATGATTTTATTTTAGTTAACTGAATTTTGTTTTAATTTCTCTAATTGATAATACATATGTATACACTTATTATGCGAAAAATCAAAACACTTGCGCTTTTTGACATATATTCCAAAATATACACATTTTTCTGCCAATTCAAAACGTAAAATAAGCAAGGTGTTTCGATTTTTTTAATGACAATTATATATGGAAAATTTAGCGACAAACGGTTTAGTTAAGGTTAGATAGAGCGACAAATAAATAAATTATCACCCGCATTCATGATTTTAGACCAAATAGAAATAAAAAAAAATTCGGAAACCCGCAATTTCAATGCGTAAAAAAAAAAAAACGTCAGGCTGAAAGCTAGGGTATTCGGTTCCCTGACCAAATCTTGACTCACTATTGCAAGTGCTCACAAACAAGCTTTACGCTTAGTTGGTACAGAAACAGAGATGCCGGGAACACTTAAACAGTATTTTGTATACTTACAGTACGCTCTAAGTCTAGATATATATAAGTACTTGTAGATTATGGCTGGCCCGTTGGCGCAGTGGGCAGTGATCGTGCCTACTGCTCCGGGGGTCGTGGGTTCGATTCCCACCTCGAGTCTGGGTGTATTATTCATATGTATGTAATTATATATTTCTTTGTTTCATTTGTCTAGTTGAGGGCTAGAAATAAAAATGCAGAAAAAAATAAACTCTGGTTGAAAATTTTGATATATCTTTGAAATGTTTATGGAGTAAGAGAAATTTAAAAATATTCGTAAATACAAGAAGCGAATAGCTTTTAATAATTTATAATACAATGTTTCAATTAAAAACTTAATTGTTTTTTGTTTTCATCCTTCAAGAGTTTGAAAAAAAAAACCCGAGAGTTAACTGAAATAATTTTATTGCCCACTAATCCAATATTAAAGTTTTTAATAATATATTATTTCAGGCATGTAGCCAGGATTTGGTTTTTGGGGGGAGGGGGCTAAGTTGATAAGGAGGTCGGGTCTGCCCCATAAGTAAACTTAAATGCTAATTTCATGAGCTTACATTGCTTGTTTATTTATTGATATTGTAATAAAATATAGAATGAATCATAATAGTTATCCGTTAATGCTTAATTCCAATAACAAGTAATTTCTCATCATTATCTGTTGTAGCGCCATCTAATTGTATAAGAAATTCTGTCTTTATACGTCTAGAACTTTCGTGCTCGGTATCGGTACGTTGGGAAAGGAGTGAATCAATTTCGTCAATAAAAATAACCTAAGTAACCAATGGTTTACTACCATAAAGCTTTTCATTAATAACATTATTTACAGCAGGTTGATGGCATCTTGCAACAGCAAACAAGGCATGTAGATAACCGCCACCAGTTTGATTGCTATAAGGACTGCATAGTCAGTCCCTGCTGGTAATACCAGAAACTGGTACTAGTTTTGCTGACAGTGTTAGAGCAAGACCAAAGTTTACTTCAGTGTAAGCAAGGTTTTTTTAAAATTTCTTACCTACCACAGCCTGTATCTTTGGCAGAATTAATAGATTCTAAATATGGACCTGCTGCAGATTTTCTCAGATTTATTACTTTCTTCCCTCCCTTTTGTAGATAAACCTATTTCATGCCTATGCATTAAATGTCGAATTTTTGTTTTTTTAATTTCGAGGTAACTCTTTATTCATTGGCACATTCCATACTACTGTATACTATGTGCCTTATAATTACAAATTTATAAAATAAAATTACAATAATAATAATCAAAATGCATCCATATAAAAACAATTATAACTTACATTGTATAAAAAAATAATATATTTTTTTTCATTAAGTACCTTTTTTTCTATCCAGTTGTAATTAGGGTAAGGGACCTAATAGTCTCAACCTGAAATCTCAGAGGGCTCGGGATCCCTATTTTACGCCCCTTCTAAAGGACGGCATAACCAACGTTTTTTTCCACCTTTTAAAACATTCCCAAGGCCGCTTAATATTATCCACTATACAACAGGTGACCTTAACGCACCTTAATCTCTATAGGGAGCAGAATAGCTCAATGTCTAGAGTAGAAAAATCTAAATGAAAATATGATAATTTTTAGCTAAAAAATTAATCATACTCTAAATCCCCCCATATCAATAATCAAAACTAAAAAACTCAAAAATAAAAATCAAGAATATACAGCTAAAGAAATTAAAGCAAAACCAACTCTTCTATAATCTATATAAAAATATGAAAATAATTCACTTTCCCCCTCAACAAAATCAAAAGGAAATCAATTAGTTTCAGTTATTAATCAAGTGAAGTTTTGCTTCCCTTGATTTGATGAAATAGGTACCATCTTTTAATCCAGAATTTTGTACCTTTTTAAACCAATTTAAAGTTTTTTTCAGTACATTAGTACGTTTTCAATAATTGTTTTGCCTGAGTACACCTGTCAGCAATTTAAATCAGAAAAAGTAGGCTTTTAAGTAAAATTAATATAAAGTAATACTTTTTTTATGAAGAAACTGAACATGGTTTATTATTGTGTGCAAAATCTACAATTTTCAATACAAACGGAAATATAAAGTTTAGTTTTAATTTGTGACCCCCCCCCAAATTTAAACCTGCGACCGCGTCTGGACAGTAGCATAGTTATAAGCCTTTAAAAATTAAAATACCTTTAAACGATCCAGATATTATGACCAATAGAACGACACACAGATTGACTCCAGTGCAGAAATTGTTGAATTTCGTGGACTCCTTCACACCAAATGCGAGAGCCACAAGATACAACCCTCACGATAGCCCAAAACCGTTATTAATTGTAGGACAAAACAACAGCATTAATTATTAATTTCAGGAAATTATTCATCCCGTTAGTTGTATTGTAATATAAATATCATACACGTTTTTATATAAACAGAATACTTATCCTTTCAACATATTTTGTTATAAATACCCAACCTAAAAATAAATAATATTAGAAATAGCGCTATGCTTGTAGCCGAAATGGGCCGGCACGCTTCTTGTGTACTATAACTTTATAAGGTTGGTCCCAATTTTTGTTCATAGTTTATAAATATTTAGTTGATGACATAAATAATTTTTAATTTTAATTTTTTTGCGTGTAAAACAAAAAAATTATAATCACGAGGTGTCAAGCGTTCGCTGTGCGATCGCTTTAACCCCTCTGGTCTATCAGTAACATAGTTACGATATGCAAAAATGCGCTGCTTTGAATAAAGTTAGCAAGTGCAGTAATTTTTATTATTTTCACTACATATTGTTCTATGCAGGATAATATGGGGATAGGTACATATTAAATGTATGATAAGTGAATCAGCTTAATTAGCATTATTATATTATATTATTTACTCAAGCAAATTATAGTTGCTAGATGTTTAAAGTAGGTACGAGAATGTTCTAGCAAACCGTACATCATACAAATTTCAAGCATGTTTTTACCTGTGAAATACCATGGCTATAATTAGTAAGATATATAATTAGGACGTAAATTAGTGTCATTCTAATAAATACAATTATGCAAGTACTATATAATAGGTAGGTAGTACTAGTGCAGGTATTAAATCAGACTAAATTGCGTGTTATACATACATATGTCAAACCTATATCATAATATGACCCATTTTCTAGGTAATTATTAATAAAAAATTGTAACGTGTTGAAGTTATATAAACTTAGTCCAGTCGTAACAATTAAACGTAACACAGGTTAGAAAAATAGTTTTTGGACGAGGATTAGTATCATGTTTTTAAAAGTACCTTCACAAATAATGCATTATTTTAGAACAAATTTGGTTAACATAAAAAAGGTTATAGTGAGCCAACCTTAAAAGATAGACGTATGCTGTCGCGGACTTTAATTTAGAACTTTTAAACGGGAACAATTCTGTCATACATGATTTTTGCGAAACATTAACCGTTTACGCAGCACACGCTAAGATTTGGAGAGCTTCGTAAGGCAATTAAAACCTCCGATTTTGAAAGTTTTTGGTGCCCCGCTACTATTGGTCTTGAAGCAATGATATAGAGCCTATAGCTTTCCTCAATAAATGGGCTATCTAATATTGAAAGAATTTTTCAAATCGAACCAGTAGTTCCGGAGATTAGCGGGTTCAAAGTAACAAACTAACTTTTCAGCTTTAGATATCAGTATGGAGTATAGATACAGATGGTTGGGTTGAAAAATTTGCCATTACCCGTATTGGGTAAGACAGTCAAAAATAACTTGTATTAGTACGGTATTGCAACATAAGTACATTATTGATAAATACTATTACAGTTTATTATTTATTACTTAAATTATAAGCTTGTTATATTTCTAACACACTTCACATGGCGTGTTTTATCTGATAAAATGATGATAGAAGATTTTCAACGTAATGTGACACCACGTTGCAACTGCGTGGTGACCTTGTGTTACAGTCTGAATGTCACAGCCAATGATGCTAGATATTACGTTCCTAATAAGCGATGTTAGATAATGCGTTCAATATCTAACATCGCTTATTAGGAACGTAACGTATATATCGATATACGGAAGTTATATGCAAATGCGAAAGATGTCACGATAAAACAAACAGTTGCGTGTGTAATTGATAAAATTTATGCAGATTTTACAATGTATTGGATTACAGAGTCGAAAAATCATTCAATTTAATAAATCTGAAGGATATACTACATTATTCTATGCGACAGACATTAAACGACACAAATTCAAAATAGAATAAAATAGGAAAGTTGTGTTATTTTCTAATTTATGTCCTTTTCTATGCAGATTTTTTTTTATTTAACTGACTCGAGTAAATCGGAAACGCGATAAGCCGGGCGAATACTGGAATACAAACAAAATATATTATTATGATCATATCGGCCACTACGTCTTCACAGCTTACAAAAATATAAAATGACAATTAAATCGGAAAAATATTTTTTTAAGATATTATGAAAGGGCTCTTTAAGATACCTTAATTGTAACCAAATTAAATAAAAAACTGCTGTGTTTATTTATTAACTTAGTCTGTCTTGCACTGAAGTAGTAGATTATAAAGACTAACATTTATAATCGCAAGTCTACCAACAAAACAGATTTTATCCTGGATTAGTATCTCGAAATCGCGTATTTATTCCATTTTATTTTCCTTACAGCACATCCCAAGGTGTTAGCTTTCTATTCTCACTGTGGACTGTTGGGAACCACAGAAGCGATACATCACGGCGTACCCATGGTTGGCATGCCAATTTTCGGTGACCAACCGGCGAACGCAGCAGCCGTTGAAGAAAGTGGTCTTGGAGTGCAAATTCAAATAACTGAACTTACCTCAGAGGTTCTACTGGAGAAGTTTAAAACAGTACTAGATCCAAAGTAAGTTGTACAGCTGTGTAAAGATTCTAAAAGTATAACAGATACAAGCAATCAAAACTGATCAGAAAATCATACAAGACTTATAGACTTTTAAACCCACCGTCCTTAATGGTGGACATAACTCACTACGAGTGTATATGGCCAATAACACATTTTTGTCTAATATACATATCATCAGAAAACGTACAAATACATACATAATTGTAAAACAAACTAATTCAATTTTACAAGCGTATGACGCGTTAACGAGCAAACCTTTTTTTATGTCGAAAAATGCTGATTTAGCTACGAATATTTAGAATTTTAACTCCTTAACATGAGATGATTATATAACATTTAAACCTTCGGAAGTTTACAAAATCGTTGAATTCAGTGCTAAGTCATGGTTTACAGCTAATATTATATAGAATTGAAGAAGATAAAAGATGACAGAAAAAAAATATATGTCTGTTGATAAAATTGACGGTAGAAGACGAAGGGTTTATTAAAACAAGAAGGGTCCAATAAGGGATGTTACTCCCGTTAGGATCCTTAGAAAGTGGAGCCACCCTGCTCGTATTTCTATTTATATTGGTGTTTCCACTCCCCCTCGAAAAGGGGAAACACCCCTCGTGCTGGTAACGTTAGTGAAACTTCACCAAGGCAACATGCTTGCTACATTCATTTGGGTTTGCATCTTAAAATGCAGGATTCAATCGGATTTGAAATTCGCATTTCAATGAATTGGACCAAAATAAATGCCATATTTAAAAAGGGGTCAAAAACGAGAGCATCATCGATTGCGTAAACGCCAACGTTTTAAAAAGAATGGGAGACATTTAGAAAAATATTTCTTCCAATCATGTAAAAGTAAAATGTTTGCGCTTCTAAAATAAAGTATGTACTTTTAATGGCACGTTCTGGGGCGGTGGGGCGCCTTAGTCTTATATAAACGAGATCTTATCGCTCCTGAGTGGCTCTTATTCTCGTCCGTGATTGGACGAAATGTTAAGTAGGGAAGGGAAGGGGAAAGATAGGGGGCGTACGAGTTTTCTGAGCGATTTATCCGATTTTATTTGTACAGCTTATTCCGCTTAGAATTTAGGGGATTTTCTGGATTTTTCCAAACAAAAGTCTGCAAAGAAGTTCTGAGCACACATGACTTATATTTCATTGTGTCATATATTAAAGTTAACTACAAATCCAAGAAATTAGAGATTTTATGATTTTTATGTTCTTGGATTCGTCCTTATCAGGAATAAGGTAAAAAGTATTGAAACAGTGGAAAAATGTCCATACAAATAAAAAATTGTGTAGAAAATGCATACCCAAACACGCGAGCAAGATATTATTATGTAACATTACTGGTTTTAATTTTCTTACTGATGACTAATGATTAGCCCGGCAGATATATTGGCCTCTTCCCATTCTCATTAGCCCCAATCGCGACCTTAATCCTCTAATTTTATACGAAGCGTTCATGAATGCTGATTTGGCTTGGTCATTCCATACATAGAATTAATTTTCATCGCACGAAAATTGTTACCTCTTGTAAACTATTATTGGATCCTCCACGGCCACGCGGACAATCGCTTCAACGAACTAGGAAAAGATCAGCGAAATAGAAGACTGGTAGAGACTATAACTTCAGAATTAGAAGATGCTGTATGAAAAAACTCTTTTTGAAGATGTTTAAAAGTCCCCGAATTGCTCAAGCAAAGATTACCCAAAAAAAAATATTACAGCTTCATTTCCTTAGAGTTGGAGGGGGGAGGGGCGGAGGCACGTGTAGGGTCAGAGTGTCGGTCTTGGGGGTGGCCGGAGCATTAAGGGATCTGAATAATCCGATAACTTATTACATATCTAATAAATAAGCTTTGAGGGAGATAAACGTTTTTAATTAAACAAAATTATGATTCATTATTCAGTTTAATAAGTCATTAAAAACAAAACTGTTTAAAGAAATTGCATGTTTAAAAATAAATTAATAACTTAAAATTATATATCATTTTATGTTTAATCATCTTTGTCGACAAACCGGTATGATTTATTTGACTCGTTTTTCGTCTTTCGTGGCCTGCGCCCATTCCATGGGCTACCTGGGCTTACACGGGGTCACTTGGTCTTCCATGGGGCACTTGGGCTTGAATGGGGCCACCTAGGCTTATATGGGGTTACTTGGTCTTCCATGGGGTACTTGGGCTTGAATGGGCCACCTGGGCTTATATGGGGTCACCTGGTCTTCCATGGGGCACTTTGGCTTGAATGGAGCCACCTAGGCTTATATGGGGTCATCTGGTCTTCCATGGACCACCTGCACTATTACAAAAAAATTATTAAAAATATGCTACTGCAAGAACGCATATAAAAAAATTAAAAAAAAAACTAAAGCGAGGGGAACCAAACCAACGTCGCCCTCAATACCGCTAGTTCGTTAGGTGTGTTAAATAAATAAATTAAAAAAAAAACAGGGCTAAGGAAAAGAGGGATACTCTACTCGAGACCATCGAAGCATACACCACGCCAAATTTTGCATCGAACGGTGAAAATTTAACCGTATCTTTTTAATTTATCATTGAAGAAAAGTCTTTATTTGAACAATGCGTACGATAAAGTGACTTCTTATCAATTCAAAAGGAATATTTAGATATTGTACACTTCAGAAATATTTGGCTTATTTCCAGTTTGATGATGTGAGGCGGCATTGGATTTTATTCTGATTGCATGTTTACTGATACAAGATTCATAAGCTTTTCAAGGTCAGGTGGATAAATTAAAATTTACAAACCTTCGGCTCCCAGATGCGTTGCCGGCCTTTGATAAAAAAATTGTTTTTTTTTATTAAATCTGTAATCTGTACAAATATATAAAGCTGAATTGTTTGTTTATTTGTTTGATTGCGCTAATCTCAGGAATTACGAGTCAGATTTGAAATATTCTTTCAGTGTTAGATAGCCCATTTATCGAGGAAGGCTAAGCTAAGCTAAGACTATATATCATAACACTAAAATATTTCACCTAATTTTACGCGGATCAAGTCGCGGGTAACAGCTAGTATAGTATAAAGATAGAGATAATTATTTGAGGAATGATTACGCTCTTTTCTAGAAGGTCCCCAAGTCACATTTCTCACAGATACCTAAATCGATCAGCCGTTGCCGGTGCCGTACCTCCATTAAATGTTGATCATAAAGGATTTAGCTGTCGGTGCCCCAAATATTCAATGACAGAATATACATAGTTTTATCGATTACAATTTGACAGACAAGGGTAAGGTCGAACAAGTGTACACAGTACAAACGGGTGTCAATTCAGGATAACAATGCCGTTGAAACAAAATATAACTTATAACTCAAGCATAAGACTCATTTTAGAGTGGAACATTTTAACATCAAATTTCGTTACTGACTGAAATTTGTAGGTATTTGGTTCGATCCTCACATAACGGACGATCATCGTGTCCACTCCTTACAATACTTTACACTTAGTAGCAAGGAAAGTAAAAAACCTACTTTTTTTTGTTATGAATATAAAACTTTTTGTTACAGAAAAGCTGTGTAAGATACCTCTCCTTTATTTTAATAGGGCTATCCAATGACACTCCATACGATGGCCTTGCATGAAAACAAATTCAGCTCGGCTTCACATGTATGGGAGCCATCCCTAAAATGTAAAATTATTATTATTTTAAGACTCTATAAATAAAATCTATATGCAACACATAACTGTACCAAATTTTATGCATTTATGTTCCTAATTGTAGAAATGAGTAAGGGCAGACAGACGGGTGGATGGAGTGACGGACGGACGGATGGATAGACGGACTGAGCAAAATTATAAGGGTTTCTTGTACTACTACGGAACCCTAAAAATGGCTTCTTCACGCTTGTGCCTCCACCCCGACATCGTTGACATTCCACCATCGCGCACGAAGCGTTTCGCTTATTCTTTCCTGATGCGAAAGGTCAAGGCGTGGAATGCTTTTCCGGCGTCTGTGTTCCTGGATCACAATAACATGGGTATCTTTAAGGCAAGAGTGAATAGGTTCTAGGCAAGTGTACAACACCCTAGACTGCATCAACACTTAAGATCTGGTATGATAGCAGTCAAGCGCATGCCTACCCTGCATAAAAAAATGGCCAAACAAAAACGGCAAAGAGCAGACGATTCTTCTAATTATGAATGACTATTAACATGCCACCGAATCGATGCATTGGGAATGTGGTGTTGGTGAAGGATGTTATGCATCACTTGGACTGCCATGAGCACAAACGAGTCCATCTTATAACAACTCAACATATCAACGCGGCTCTTCAAAATTTGCTCCTTCAGCTTCTTCGGACACATTATGAGATTGTCAAATCACTGTCTAACACAGGCTAACTAATCTAGGGAAAATGGATGGCAGACGTGTTCGCTGGAGAAAGCCTACACATCGGTCTGTCACTATAGAGAAGGCGGTGGGCGGTAGTATACTGCGTTCCGTCCACGCTACACGTGATCTTAACAAGTAACTTATGGAGACTACTTGTTCATGGTCACTATCCTCAGCAATACGGGAACGAGGAAGAAGAAGAACTGACATCCAAGATCAGCAGGCATGCGATCCTGTTGCCGGACTTTATGAAATATATACCATGACCAGGCTATCTACAAACCACTGTGGTAGAAACAATGGGCATGCGCACCACCCTAATGGAATTGTGACGTCACCTATTACGGTCTATTAAGATCGAAAGTCTGATATTATTATGTATTACAATGTATCATAATCATAAATTTTATAGGCAATCCTTCGTAAGAATTCACTATATCGACCTGAATAAGTTGATACGCCGACTCGCATTTGTATTGTACCTGTGCCACCACCTTTGTGAAGGCTGGATCAGTGCCTGGTTAAGCTAGAGAATGTAAAAAAGTCTATCCACATTCCTTACACCGGATGGTGGTAAATCTGGGGTACGAAGTAAAATTGACTAGTTGTTATGAAACGGCTTTTAAACTTACGCGTATGTTATATCGGGATTGCCCAGTTGCCGCCGCGACACCACTTCGTGGCGAGCTCCTGAAGACGGAGCCGGACAGATTCGAAACAAGTCAGGCAATCCCGAGAAAACATACACGTGAGTTTAAAAATCGTTTTATAATGACTATTAAATCCGCTCGCGAAAGCCTAACATCTGAAAAATACTGGTATCTCTCCATAAATAACAGAATCTCTTTCGAAAGGCAACGCAAGAATTGCTCTAAAGCATGTTTGTGTAAGAGACCATTTCAGCGCTATATTCTCTCGTACAATAGACGATCATTAATAACGTGTTAGAAGCAACTTGAAACTACATCTAGTACTCACATCGCCAAACGCCTTACAAACCCAAGCATTGAAAATAAAATCTCACAAAATTTCGTACTAGAAATATTCATCGCTGACATTTATTTATCTTCTAGAAATTATCTAATTTCTATGATAGAGACTATCAAATTGTGAATTTATCAAAGTAATATATAAAGCAGAAGAGTTTGTTTGTTTCTTTGCTTGCTTGAATGCGCTAATCTCAGAAACTACTGGTCTTATTTGAAAAATTGTAAAATAACTAATTAGTAATTAGTTATATGTATGCTCAGGCTGTTGACTGTTTTTTCCAAGTCTTTCAATATTTTAGAGACCCGATAAGTCCTAAAAATGTATTTGCATTTATATAGAATTAAAAAAAAATTAATTTCATTAACAAAGTCTTTTAACTTTCACCAAATAATATAAATTAATATATTATAGGCATTGCGCTATATTACATCACCTATTTTAAAATTTTTTTTATTAGTCTACGTACAAGTAAGCGTTCGAAGCGCAGTGGACTGGAAGGACGCCTAGGACCCTGCTGGCTTGCGTCCGATTCCCGCCAGTAAATTAATTTTGCTTTTAATGTCATTGTGCACAATATTAACAATTATATTTAATGCAAATTATTCATAAATGATATCTTTTCTCTTCTGCCTTCGCGCCACTGATTAAACACGCCTGGCTTGCGTCAAAAATATTCCTTTTTGAGTGGGCTTTGTTTAAGTATTTTAGTTTTTCTGCCTCTTGTTCAGCAAAAACATAAACAAAAGTCGGATATTTTTTTTGTTTTGTTTATCCACTTTTAATGCTTAAACGTTACATACAATTGATACATTTATGTTGTGATGAAATAAATCGAATTCTGTATCGCATGAGCACTATAACAAAACTGTTTGGTTATGTGCTATTGTCGGAAGCTATGGTTAAATAGCGGCGGTTATTTTCCAACCCAAATCTGCCTGAGCCGGCATCATCATCTGCCATCCGGAATCATACTAGGTTAAACTGTTCCAGTTCTCTTCCCAAAGCCGGCCACCAAAATCCTCAAGAAATTGTTTATCATATCCCACCGGCTCACCGGAGTAGGCCTGGGATATCTGGTATTTCCACGTTGGTTCGAAATCGTCATGTTCTGTAATGATATCCGCAGCTACGCCAAAACGGTTATCACCGCTATTCCGATCCATATACTCACTTATCTGAGCTACTATGATGCCAGACATCAGCTTCCACGTTGTGGAGAGGCAGGTTATTAGAAAATATTTAGAGGGGACAGTGCCTTTTGATGGATCCTTTCTTATCAGGATTGTACGCCCTTCGGTAAAAATGTTACTTTGTGCTGCTTTAATAGGTTTGGATCTTTTGCATAAGACATAATTTTTCTCCGGGCCACAGGGTAATGCTAGAGGGCTAGAAATTTATTAGCTATAGAGGCTATGAAGAGACAATACAGCCAGCAGCTACCTCGTCTACCAATGCTCATAAATACCTGGTTTGTACATTAAACTTTACATTGGCTTAGAGGATATATTGTATTGTAGGATATAAAGGTCATTAACTGTATCAAAGTAAGCAGATTAATATGAGCCAAAGGAAGGAGCACAGAACATGGAGAAATAAAAGAGGTAACTCAGTCCAGAGTGCTAATCCGGTGCAGCGGCTGCGATTCGAGCACGACCACGCGCAGCTCGCCCGGCTCGAACCGGCACCGCTGCCGGACCGCGTCGAGCAGCTGCTCGCCGTGCAGGTGCCCGTCGCCGAAGTTGAAGCCGAGCAGCGAGTTGCACGCGAACTCGGCCTCGCGCACCGTCGCGTGGTCGAGGTCGTGCACGTGGTTCACCAGCAGCGAGAACAGCCCCCGGCCCTGGCTGTGCATGGAGCGGTCACAAAATTAAATTGCACCTATTCTAACTTTCAGTACCTTACTAATAACTATACAATGTGAATTCACTGGATGAGGATTTCTAGGGTCTTACTAAATAGTAGCTTATTGTCTGGCATATTTAAAAGATTTTTGTATTCATGGTTAACGATTATCTATTGACGGGGTCCCTACTTGTATCCCTCCTACAGGTAAACAATTAATTATCTGAAAACAATTCTTTGTTATCAGCTTTGCCGCGCAACCGCGGCAGGAATACGACGCTGCTCTCTAGCATGACCTTTTGGGGAATGGGACCGTCTCTAGCAGTTGAAGGAGCGACCACCGCCAAAGTCTTCGAGAGCTACGTTGGGAAGGTGCTAGCGCCGTCCCTGGAAAAAGGACAGGTTGTGGTCATGGACAACCTCGGAGCCCACAAGCCGCGGAGGGTCAGAGGGCTGATCGAAGAGCGGGGTTGTGAGCTACTCTGGTAAGCAAGATATTTTGTAAGCGCTCGCGGTATACTCTCAATACGCGAAGAATGAACAGTGTAAAACGGTTATCAGATGGTTGTGGCGTGTTCAAGACCGCTGCGTACTAAGGCATAGTATAGAAGTACTTTAGTGTCTTTAGAAAATCCTTGGGTGTTTCGCTTGATAAAGCCTAGATTTTGTGCAGCTTTAACAACTATATTATCAATATGGGTCACGAATGTTAAACGGCCCCGTTTTGTGGAAAAACGTACGGCGATCCGGCATTCAACCTGTCGTCAACTCATATAAACGAACTTCCTGGTAAATTCATAAGCTTAGAGCCGGATATTATCTCGGTTGAAGAGTGAGGCGGATTATGGAAAGCCAGCATCAAACATCTAGGAACAGCAACCATCAGAGCATATGTAGAAACAGAAAATGGGAGCGATGATGAAACATTGTTTAAAGATCAGGATATTACAATCGACTAAATCACATGGAGGCACATGAGTAATTGCTATGATTGCACTGTTTGGTTTCCTCCAGTGGTGATCTGTGAGGAGCTGGAAAGCATTTACTGCAAAGTGACACGATCTAATAATATACTTGTACACTTACAGTATCTAGGTGAATTGTATACCCAGCTGGTAGCAATAAGACTTTTTTTCATTATTTGCTCTTCAGGTATGTTATCAGTCACTTGGAGTCTCTCTCTCTATCGATGGATATTAGGGTACGGGGTTTTAGTTTAATATCGATTAGTAAATCTTGGTCGCGGTCAGTAATTATTAATACACTGAAATCTGTTATCAGTTACATTATCTGATGCTTCGATATAAAAGTAAGACTCAATAAAAACAAATAAATGCTACATATCGCAGTTTACTGCGTTTTTAGTTATCAAATGAGTATTGTCTTATTTTCCCTTTTTACTAATACGAATCGCCCAGCGTGTGTCGCTGTATAAAGCATATAGTGGCTCAGGAAGTAGTGTTTCTCCTCACAGCAAGAAGTTTCATTCCTGAGGGAGGGGAGGCCTTCTGTGGGAAGTTTGTGCCACTGTAAAACCTGACATAGTTACTTAAATGCCTTCATTTTTGCTTTTTCCTTACAGCCTTATAGATATTACAAAGCTACGAAAACCTCAGGTACAGGTTTCATATGGAGACTTGACTGCGGCATTCAAAGTAGCCACTGGTGGAGGGAGCTCCTTCCTAAACTATAAATTGAGTAATGTATAGTTATTGGCCATTTTTGGGCACCAGCAAGTAGTTGAATGAGGTGGATGGTCGCTGCCGTTAGTTGGCTAATACTAGCCATCAGGTTCTCTACCCATGGGGGAGTGCGCATACTGTCGGCGGAGTTCTGTACTGTCTGTTGGGGTGGGGGGTTCCGCGTAGCCATATGCTGGGGCAGCCGGTAGTCAGCGACTTAATTGCGTCATACTACTCTCAATTAAAATTTGTAATATCATTTCAAAAGGAACACACAAAACCTTTGCAGTACAGAGTTGGACTGTTCCAAGGCTGCTGCTTGTCCCCGATAGCGTTCAACATAATTATTAACATCTTAATTGACAAACTAATATCCCATGAAAAAAAGTGGGGCTATCGGTTTAAGATCAACAACAAGCACACACAATCAGTCTTAGCTACTAACGCGTCCGGTCTACCATATCTACGGCGTAGGGCGTCGATCACTTCTGACGGGCGTGCTTCTGAATATAAGAGACTCCTTATCGCCTCTCTCGCTTTCCCTTTGATAGCGCGCCTAAGCCTAGCCATGTTTTGCACATCCGAAAAACAATTCTCTGAATCTTTATACACCACATTAAACGAGATCCACTCACCGCAGTCTCCGTCGAAGATCGGCAACTCCTGTATGTAGAGTCGCGCGAAACAGTATCTGTGCCTCTATACTCAGCAATAAACGGTCACACGGAACGCACGATCAATATGAACATAGAACAGTGCCACGATCCTCCCGAAATAAGTTCTAATCAAACATTAGATGATGCATCACGAAGAGAAGAAACTGCACTGTGTGTTTGCAACTTCCAAATGATACAAGATGCACTCAGAAGCGATAAAGAGCACGAATCGAACGATTTCGTTAAAGTTCACAAATTAATAAGATCACTAACCAGAATCCTATTATAACGCTATCAAGGGAGCCTATAGTGCGAGTGACAGAAGCGCGTAATCTGGGTGTTTTGATGGACGAAAGCTTGCGCTTTGAAAAACATGTTTTTAATAATATAAGAAATTGCTTCTATCGGCTAAAATTGCTTTATCGTTTAAGAAACTTCTTATCTACTGAAGTACGAATTCAACTTTGCGAGGCTCTTGTACTCAACGTGTCTAAGTCTCTTAAATACCCATATCAATTTCCTAATCCGGTCAGAAATGCTGTCTATATGGAGCCTCCAAGTTAGATGTTGATCGATAATAATTCCGAGATACTTTATTCTGTCAGTTTTTGTAATGTTGGCACAAGAGCAGTCGTTTACTTGTAAATTTGGATAATTGCATGAATGTACTCTTAGGTTAAAGTTGGGACTGGGTTGTGTTTTTCTGCGTAAAGAGCAGAGATACAGAACCCTTTAATATATTAGCGCCTCTTGAGATGCACTGGGTCACACTTTAAATAAAAAACTCTTACAGCCCCTCCACAAAAATCCATTATTTTAAAATGTGAAAGTAAATATTAATTGCCACGTTTGCTTGTGAGTGTGCAGTAATTTCATTATAAACTCAAACTCCACGCACTGCAAGGTCAACTAATCACACGATCGGTTAAGCGGAGTTTTAGCGGTTTGGTGGAGCGTGCATTTTTAGACTGAACACACTCTGCTAGAAACTAAGAGAGGTTTGTACCCAGCAGAGAAGATGATAAAAGTATAATATACCTTTTAGATACATGTTTGTTTATTACAAATTTATAGTCATACCGTCACTGTACACTATTTTCGTGATGTATGAATCAGAAATTGCATTAGAGTGGAAAATTCTGGAATCAGCGATAGGCGTTCTGTGATAGAATTTTCCAGGTGCCACCTGAATGTTCTCGAAAATGATTAACTGTTACTTGTTACGGATTACTTTGACGGAATACGTTGTAACTAATTACCAACACAACAAAATAAATATAGAGAACCAATTTTGGCGCGTGTCCAGACTATAAACGTTCATGTTGGTTTAAAAGTAGTTAACCTATTTAGTCGGAAAATAACCAACGCGACGTTTTATTATGGACGACAAGAATAGAAAATTGAAAGAAGAAATTTTGTCCTTATTATAATAGGAACTTGTAGAGTTTTTTATATATACTAGCTGAAGCCTGTAACTTCTTTGGCGTGTATTCATATTTTATAAAAGTGAGATTTTTTACTTTTTGTAAAGAACCCTGATTATATTTCCAAAAGATAAGTAGCCTATGTTACTCCTTGTAACATCAGTTTTCTGCCGCTGAAAGTCACGTCAAATTGATCTAGCCGTTTCGGAAATTACTGGGAACTATTAGACAGCCCAAAAATGTTCTAACTTGCATCTTTGTTAAAGGTGTCGTATATATAGTCATAAGCAATTAGTATAATGCTGGAGCCAGATATAGCTTCATTTGAATGATCATGTAGTGCAGCAGGGAATTTTGTGTAACTGCACAAAGTTATTTAGAACTTTATGGACTTCAAGGACAAAAATGTACAAACACTTTAAACTATGTCTGGCTCGGGCATAAAAAAGTAATTTAAACTTTACAAAGAGAAACTTAAATTTTATTTACATGTATAGATATAGAAAATAAATACTGTAGTATTCAATATTATTGCCTGTCTATGCCGATATCATGACAACAAATACATTAGGGTAAAAAACATTTATGTCAAGGTGATGCACGAAAATTCTAAACCCTCGAGGAATTGGGTCTGTCCGAAGATATGACAGAGATAAATTGCATTTCTTTACATGTAATGTATCGGAGGAATAAATTCAGCTGATTTATTTGGCATGGATACAAAATTACCACACCGATTGGGGTGGAGGGCGACTTATTAAGGTTGATATTGGCATGTAGGCATATGTAATGTCATTAATATACTCCCAGCACGAGCCAGTTCAAATTTACAGCTTCTTAAATTATATGGAATTCCTGAATATAAATAGAGGGTAAACGCGAAAAGTTCGTGATTATCGTAAATAACTTGCATGGTTACAAAGTTATAAATTAAATCTAGAGGATACAATGAATCCCATGCGCAGTAAAATATTCAATTCAATATATTTTTCTTTCAAATTATTTCTTGCTTAAATGTAGGTTTTAATTGGGTAGTTTAAAGTATAAATTACACATTAATAATTAAAAATTATTATTTCGACAAATATAAATACGCTTTAAGGCTTGTTTTTTTTTGTGCTTTTTTGTGCTAAAATGTAGCATTAAACATCATTTTTTCTTTTCTTTAATGTCTACGCTTTTTAACGTTGATTGATCCCCGCTACGATGTTCTTAATACGATCCTCTACGAATGTCTACGAAATGAGGTCTATGGTTTGCTACGATGTAAATAAAGTATCGTCGCTTATAATTATGCCGGAGCCAGACGTAGCTTCATTTGAATGATTATGTGGCGTGGACTTTGTGTAACTGCACAAAATTTTGTAAAACTTTGTAGACTTCAAGGACAAAAATGTACAAACACTTTGAGCTATGTCTGGCTCTGGCATTAAAGATATTTTTAAAAGTCTAGAAAGCAATTCTTAATGTACTAGTACGTTATTTTAACAGTCGCTTACTTGCGCTATTTAACAACAGATAACGTGACAAATTGCATGTGTTTTTTTCGTTTTTTATCTCGCGTAGTTAATGTTATACTTAGGGGCAATATCGTTTCAGACAAATTTTCAAATATTTAATATTCTGAGATTCTGAGATATAACGTGTTTTGCTATCGCATCTGTTTACGAAAGTCTTTGCTTTGATTTGAACGTACGTCACTTGCCATCTGTACTGTGTCTCTGTTTTAAGTAGTAAACGGGTGTATTTTTAAGAACAAGCAAGTGTTTCAATGTCTACCAGATACAGAATTCCAGTTTTAGTCATTTCTAGGCAATTTTCGTCTTAATTTTCTTGGCAGACGTAATTTAAAATCCTCCTCCTTGCAAATTATTATTATTATCGAAGTAAAACTTGTTTATGCACGCTTGACTTTGGGGAGTGAGTTAGTCAATGCGTGTCGAGATTGTTACAAAAAGTGTGATCGGCGAAGTGGAAGGAAAGACAGAAATTATCTTCCTAAATTATTGAAAGGGCAAGATAGAGAGGTGCGAGCATACATTTCCTTTCTCTCTTTCTCTCATAGTCAGTCACACACACACACACTCGACTTAGCTATATCCCACCTTTTATCGGGATCTTCTTTCTTAAATTGGCCACACTCCGGTGCGGTATGTCCCTCTTGTAGACACACAGGACACTTGGGCTTCTGTGTCGTTTCTGTAGTAATGTGCACCTTCTGGGGTTTTCTATATTGAGTGGTTGTCACGTGTTGCTCTGTATGTTCCGGCGCCGCAAATGGTCTGCATCGGTCCGCTTCTCTGCTCAGGAATCTGTTTATTTCGAACTTTTTTGCAACTGGAGATAAATTCGTGCCATTCCACAAATTTTTGTCGTGTCTCATTGCCGTGTTCATAAGTATACGAACGCGTTAAGTTTTTTTAAAGGTTTTGACATAGTATTCTATATTAACAAAGTTTCATGTATTTATAACAACTAAACAAAGCATTTAGCTAACATCTCTGCAATAATGTAGGAGGATTTTCTTTTCACCACGGGATTCTTCGAACTTTTCAAAAGTGTACGATATAACATTTGTCGATAGAAACTTAATAAATATTACGGTCATGGACACAAGTCCTTTATGGCCAATATTTTTTAAAAGGCAGGAGTTCATCACTGCACAAATAGTATACCTTGTGCAAAATTTCTCAGTCCGAAATTTTAAAGTTAATCTAACTTCTTTAGTCAGATAAAGAGCTTTTCGGACTTTGTAAGACTTTTTCAGATTTTATAAGTAAAAAAAAGACTAACATTTATTTAAATTTCTTATTCTAAATACGCTTTTAAATATCAATATAATAATAAAGAAACTTTTGAAGATATTTTAAAAATAGATTTTTTATTATCAGTCTTTACTTTTGACTTTTGAGTCTGGTTTCTTAAAATATTAATAATAATAAAACCATTTATTCACTTCACTTAACCTAACTACAAAGTTCGCTTATGAGAATAAAACTATAACAAACTAAAAAAAAAAATTTTTTTTTGGACGGATCTGGCACAAACTTTAATAGATTTAAGATCCCTAAATAAATCAGATATAAAAAAATAAACAAAGTTTAAACATAAATACGATGTTAAATGTCAACTTTTAGTTTTGCTCTAACTTTCATTTTATTTTATATTTCTATTAGTGTTAACTTTCCTTTTTTGTAATTGTTTTATTGTACCTATTTTTATATAAATAACTGTTTAATTAAGATCTTCTTTGTCCTGGTTGTTATTTGAAACTTTGAACTGCTACGCCACAACTTAATAAGCCAGGGTTTATAGATATTTTGCTTGGTGCCGACGTTGCACGCAATCATAATGTCTGTTGGATTGTATGGTATGATTTTACTTTGACTGCTTTCAATTCTTGCTGAGGTTAGTTAATATCCCGACGTTGGATATCACATACTGATCCTAATTCACTACACAATATAGTTTCTCACACAAATGGAATTTTTTATTATGTAGAGTTCCGTAGAGTCTGAAGATTTTCTTGTTTTAAAATCTTGTTTTATTCGTGAAAATTAGTTGTAGTTATATTGTCGTGTTTTGGTGTCAGTAGTAGTAATGTATATTTTTTTAAATAAAGAATTTCATATTTTTTCTATTTAATTCGCGGACTTATACAAAATTATCAAATTTAAATTTATTGTTTCTAAGAAGAACATAAAAATACATCTTGTGTCACTCAAAAAGTACTCAATATTGAACCGCGTTTAAAAAGTATAGCAGCATTCATTAATAATAGTCTTTTACTTGTCAGGAAAAATAATATCAATTCACCTTGACCTTAGTGCCGAGTTTTATTCTAGCGGGCTTTTACAAACCCCTTTTACTGAATTATTCATCAATGGTGGAAAATTGATATTGAACTATTAAATTTTCAATGTCATTGTGTATCAACATCATTTCTGCAAATCTAGTACAAAACGACATAACCGCATCGAGATTGTGCTCGTTTGATTCGTCTTGACGAGTACTTTATTTTTAGATGGAATCCAAGGTCTGATGATGGAGCTGGAAAATGGATATAGCTCGTCTATGCGTCAAGACGAATTCAAATGAGGCCAAACTAGAAGTTCGTCGTTTTATAACGGAGTTAAATGCAAAATTTCAGCTCAATGGCATATCGGGAAGCGGATCTATTTTAGAAGCTCTTCTTTATCTTCCGTTGTATTTTTTGGTACATTTTTTATTTCTATACTGGCTTTCCTGTTATTTCTTTGTAACTCCTCAAGCTTATCCTCTAGCAGCGTAATATGTTCTCTGTCCTTTTTACACTGTGTTTCTAAAAGGTCTATTTTCTTTGCCAATTCTTCATTTTGTGATATTAATTGAGTAATAGAAGCTTCAATGCAACTATTTGTCTTTTGTATTTCTGTTATTCTCCTGACAATAACGAACTCAACAAAAAAAGAATTAGCGAAATCAGTCCTACCGTTCAAGCCTCCTCCTTTGTCCCTTGTTATACAAAAAAGAAAACAAAGTCACGTTTCCCATTAAAATTATAAGATATTAAGGCAAAACCTTCGCCCAGGTGTGGGACAAGAAATGAGGACTGTTTAAAAAAAACTTAAGCCTAAGAAAATATTTTCAACTTTTAGTAATCCAATATTTATTTAAGAGCAAAAATATCCTTTATCCGATTAAATCAGTGATTTATAATGTCGAAAAAAATAATTTTGACTTGAAAACAGGCCAAGTGATTTTGCGTGGTAATAAATTTAGTTGTCCGAGTGGAGAAATAACTTAATAAAGAAAAAAAAAACGATTTTCGAGCTCTCAAATGGGAAAAAGAACCCCCGATTTGGAAACATTCTGCATCGGTGCTCCGCTCCTATTGGACTTAGCGTAATGATATCTAGCCTATAGCCTTCCTCGATAAATGACCTATCTAACACTGAAAGAATTTTTTGAATCGGATCTGTACTTCCTGAGATAGCGATCAAACAAACAAACTCTTCAGCTTTATATACTAGTATAGATTTTAGCCGAATCCGAAATCAAATATTGTCTTAGGAGACTGATCCTGCTTTTGCCGAAAGCGTAAGGAACACAGAAACTTAATTACAATAATTTTTTTTTAATATAAAAAAGTGGCAAACGGGCAGGCAATTCAGCTAAGTGACTACCGACGCCCATGGACAACTGCAACACCAGACGGCTCGCAGATGCGTTGCCGGACTTTGAGAAATGAGTATGCCCTTTTCTTGAAGATCCCTAAGTCGTATCAGTTCGAAAATACCAAATATAATTACTGTAAGGGTTAATATTTAAGGATGCAGTGAATTAATATTCATTGCACTGAAATCTATAGTTAAAACAGTACGAGAATTTTTTTTTGTACTCTTATTAAATTGCAAATCACGCTTTAAGTACTGAAACGATAAAATCGTAAAATTAACTGTAGTATCTACACCAAAAAAATGTTCTGCGTCCCACAAATAGATATATAACACGGACGAAGCCGCGGTCCAAAGTAATTTAAATATATATTAAGTTAAAATTACTTGTTCACTATAATTATACTCGTATTGCCTCTGTATTATCTCTCTTGAAACCAAGTTAATTGTCCTTTTGTCACGTTTTTTTTACATTAAGACTATTTTCTGCACGATTATTAACGTTTATCTATTCCATTTAATATACGGTTCATATATAACACATAATTTTGCTATAATTAATATATAAAGCTGAAGAGTTTGTTTGTTAGCTCGAACGCGCTAATCTCAGAAACTACTGGTTCGATTTGAAAAATTCTTTCAGTGTTTGATAGCCAATTTATCGAGGAAGGCTAGAGGCTAAATATCATCACGCTAAAATTAAATTGGACTAAATTTTAAGCGGACTAAGTCGCGGGCACTGCTAGTCATATAGAAGATTCTGCTGATTAAATAAATAGCACAATACTAATATATATGTAAAAGTAAAAGATCACCTAACTGGAAATCTCGAAAACCGCAAGACGTCCAAAGATGAAATTTGGCAGACTTAGTTTATAGTTACTAGGCATCCACTAGGAAAGGATGTTTCGATAGGGTCAGTTGAAGGACCTCTAAGCGCTATCGCAATTTTTCGCGAGATACAGTTAGTATTTACTTCGCAGAATGGTGCTTTAGTATTTTTTATCGATATATAGAAAACCGAAAGTCTCACCTAACATAAAACCACGAAAACCTCGGGACGTCCAAAGATGAAATTTGGCAAGAAAGTGTTTTATCGAATCTAAGGGCTCCCGCAACTGCGCTGGCATTTTAATAGAGGTTTTGTTTATGTTCAAATGTACATATTAGAGTGCTTTTGTTATTAAATAAAAGAAGCCTTGTACACCCAATAACTCATTCGAACCATATAACTTCGTATCGATGAATGGAATAAAACGCTTTAGATAAATAATGACCCTAGCGTAGACTACATAACGGTCATCATTCCTTGTATGGAATGTCACCATTGAATTAGCACATTTGGATTGTACGGCTGTAGGCGATTCAAGGCGCTGTTGCACAAGTCACATTCTAGTCCAAGAAATAAATGTATATAATTATCTTTTTTTAATGTGTAACCTACACTTAAGGTTAATTTAAATAAATGAAAAAAAACAAACCAATAAAAATAATACGACTGCAGACCAGCATATCGATATCTCCCACGTAAATTGTTGTAACCCCAAATTGACAAATTCACAGTAGAGCGTTAGAAACATGTAAATTGAAATAAAATCGTCATTACATAACACATTTGTGTATACAATTATATATTTTTATATACAATAATTTATTAAAAAGTGACTGTTATATTACAATTAAGTTGTTTGTAAAGCTCCACTGTAAAGCTGGGAATTTGGTGTTACAACAACTTACGTGGGAGGTATGGATATTCAGATTCTTTGCATATAAAGTCAGGCGCAAAGGTTGTATCAAAAAGTCACTGGTATAGAATATATCACTACATATAGAAATCGCAAATTGAAATAAGTATTTTTTTAAAATTAGCGTATGTGTCCACTTTCCTCTTCCTTGGGTCAATCTCAGCTACAACATACCCGCAAAGGCAACCAAATTATCGCACCACCTCTTCTTCGGCCTGCCGGCTCGTCGGCGGCCATTGGCCTCAAATGCAGTTGCCAGCTTCGGTATTTCCGAACGGATACGACTTAAGGACCTTCAAGAAAAGAGCATACGTAAAAGTCAGACTGAACTGCTTGATGATGCTTAAATGATGATTTGACAATTACTTCAATGACTTATAATTTTAATTATTTTTTTTAATCTAATTTACTTTTATAACATTATGCATTCAGTTCAGATCAATTATAATTTATGACATTTTCCATTTATAAATTTAATTTAATTTAACTGTACAGACATTCAATTTCATTTTATTATTGTATTGTAATGACTTTTATTTTTTTACTGAATCTAAAGAAACAAAATTGAAACATCTTAAAATATAATTCAGTTTCATAATTATCGAGTTCCTCTTTGATGTTGATATAAATGTAATCACAAAGAATAATCAGGTTCATTTCGCTCGTAAAAGCCGCACAGGCTTCTATGATAACATTAATCAGAGAAAACGCTCACGAAAACCTCCCGCAAGAAATAAACATCAAGAAATTAATCTTTCAGCTACAACCCAATAATGAGGTTAACAAGCTCGGTGTCCAAAAGCAGCTTAACGCCATCCAGAGAGGGTTCGCGCAGAAAATCACGAGGGCCTATCGAACTGTTTCACTAAATTCGGCACTCCTGCTCGCGGGTATATTACCCCTTGACTTGAGGATAAAAGAAGTGGCTGCTCTGTATGCAGCGAAAAGAGGGGTTTCCTTGCCGAATTTGGGAGACAGATCGATAGAAACCCGCGTCAGTTTCTATAAGCATTATTTCTAAGATTTTCTGTCCGTTTCCATAATTCCTTTGATTTGTAAAATGTTAGCTTTTATTTTGTCCATAGAATTCTTACCATAACTCTATTTCTTTTTCTTCCATGTCAATTGTCTAGAGTTGATTGAATACTTATCTGTAACAGTTTCGTATATTCTCTGGAGTTCTATGAGATCTATAATGGATTCATAAAAATAAATAATATCCCTCCAATCTGTGCCGTCTGTTTGATGGTCCCTATTAACAATGTCGGTTCTGCAAAAAGACTACTTTTCAGTAGAGCAGTTCAAATTTAATTTTGGCGATAAAAAATAAATGACAAGGCTGTGGATGTTCAATTTTTCTATCATTGCAAAGAACTATCATTGCATAATTGAAAATCCATAGCCTTGTCATTTATTTTTTATCGTCAAAATTAACTTTGAACTGCTCTACTGAAAAGTAGTCTTTTTGCAGAACCGATTATCTAATTTTACTAATGGAATACAACATACCAACTCTAATTATTTTTAACAAATTTACTTATATTTCTACGGTTTTACTAATTTAACTAACTACTTAATTCTAGGGTGATGGCACAATTTTTAATATCAATCTATCTAGATGAATGTATGAATTGACGTTTACAAACCTTGTCGACGATGAACGCCTTTAGACTTACTACTACTTATATTTAATCTTCTATTTACTATTATCATTATGAAGAAAAGTTAATTGTTAAAGGCGCTTGTGTAGCATTCAGGTTGCAACATGCACAGATTTTTTAAATATTTTATTCGCGGATTTATGTAAATTAAATGTTTAATATTACTCTGCTAAATAATATATATTAACATAAATAATTAGAATTTGACATCGTAATATCAGATGCTCTCAATTACATTGTAGAAGTTATTAATTAAGAATTATCTACAACCAAGTATAGTCGGAACGCATTGATGAAAAAGCTTTTTCGATAGGATATATTGGTACTATACTTTTTATAAACAACCCTGAACAATATCAAACGGAGTGTTAAGGCAATTTCTATTCAGAAACATCGAACAATCGGTATTATTCGATTTTCTTGACAGTCTTTTGTTGTCAACAATACTGTAGAAGTAAAATGTATGTACATAATTGATCTGTCGATTCATTTCAGCGCTTTGAGGTAGAAATGAATAAGACTTCATTATTATATTTAATATTTCAGAAAAGACAATTACAGTTCACAAGTTAGTATAACATATACTATATATAATAGTAAAAATATTTTAAAATGAAAGTTATCTAATCCTTACAAATAATTACAAGGTTTTAATATTACTTCCATTTGTATGTATAGCGTTAGACATATTTCAAATATCATGAAATTCGTTCAGAATGGAGCTGGTGTAGACCAATAGTATGGCATGTCAGTGTTAGATAGCTCATTTATCGAGGAAGGCTGTAGGCTATATATCATCACGATAAGTCCAATAGAAGCGGAATACCAATGAAGAATGTTTCAAAATCGGGGGTTCTTTTTCCCATTTAAGAGCTTCCGCTGCGTGCGCTGCGTAAATGGTTAAAGTTTCGCAATCCTCATGAATCACAAGATTGTTCTAAATAAAAGTCTGCAACAGCATATCTCCATCTTTTAAGGTTGCACTGATTCGGAAGAGTCGAGCCACGAGAAGAATCAGCAAGAAACTCGTTAGCCACTCTTTTAAAAATAGTTCTTACGGATATTAGCTTACTGCCCAATTAAAGAAGTTTTACTTCAATGACGCTGTTTGTTTGTCGATTAGTTCCCGTCGGTGCTGCTCGTGGCGGTGTCCATGTTCTGCGCCAGCGCAGCGCTGCCTTCGCGCAACTCCACGGAGGTGCTGCTCTACCTCATGTTCTGGGGGGCGGCCGTTGGAGCCACGCTCACCTTCATCTTCAGGTGAGTTTTGAATACAGCGGCGTACCTTGCCTTAGAACCCTACCTCACCGAAACGTCATGGCGACGTCGCCGGTTACGTATTTTCAAACGACGTCGCCAAATTAGAAACGTAGCCACGATTAATACTGGCTACTCATTAGGCAACCGCAGATATCCGTAGCGACGTCGCCGTAGCGTCTCGGTAAGGTCGGGCATTAGAGAAGCCTTAGAGGGGCCCTTACGTGCTAGCTCAACCCGAAAAAAAAGATTCCTTTTCCGACTTTGGGTTTATATACTTCGGGGGTTCCGTATGAATACGGCTGATACCGCGATAGCAATGCCCCTGGTGGAAAATCAATATTTCTAAAACACACACTTGCAACACCACTCCTGAAAGCTTACGGTTGATACACACTTACATGATCACCAGTAAAGAATAAGGTTCATACACACTTTCAGACATGGATGTTTTATACGTTTGCAGGCACGGCACGGAGTTCGTGGACTGGCCGCGGCTGGACTGCGGCGGGCTGGCGACGAGCCGGGGCGTGCCGCCGCCGCATTTATGATCCGCGACATGCCGCTCGTAATCGTCGTCTAGACGCTCGCTTCCCGCGCGCTGAGTAGCGATGCGGTGCGGTGCGGTGCGGCGCGGCGCGGCGCGGCGCGGTGCGAACCGATGCGAATCGTTGCGAACAAGTTCGGGTCGAACAAAGTTAGTCGGAGCGGAAATTATATTATGGGGATGGTCGCCATTTTGGATTGAGCGCCTCAAAGAAGGCGTCGGTCGGTTTTAAATTTGACAGAATCTTGCTTTTTATATATATTGACCGATTATCACGTCGTTTAACAACAGGCAAATTTTTTGCGTTAGAGACATACGAGTGTGAAGGGAAATGAAGTTTGCCTCAAATGGACGTAAATTTATAAAGTTCAGTTTGTCATTCTAAAAATGTTAAGCGTGAATTCGTGCAAAAAGAAACCGCAGATAATTTTCCGTCGTAAGTACCAGGATTTTTATCTCTGAAGACGCGAACCTGATGGATACTCGCGCAGTGAATCCATGGAATGCTAAGAAATTCATCTCCCTGTTTTACAGTAACGTACTGTCATATAGGTGTAGATTTATTTTTTAATAGATTAGATATTAGTAAGGAAGAAAACAATTTTCGCAATAAATCCGCTTACGCTTCGCGTCGCATCGTATCGTATCGCATCGCATCGCTCGCTCCAACCGGTGTCAAAGGTAAAGATAACGATTTGTCGCGATCATTTTCCTACGTATTTTACGTCTATAAATACGTAATAACTCAACTTCCACAAGCAGGTTTACCTTCATATACGATCCCCCCCACTCCCCCTACTTAGGATTAGGTTATCTTTTGTTGTATAGTTTATCAATCAGATCATCTAAATAGAATTCCCTGTTCCCGAAATAGTTGCTAACTGTTGATTTCATTGTATACTAGCTTTAACCCGCGCCTTCGCCCCCGTGAAATTCAATTTTTTGTGCGGAACCCTTATTATTTAGCGAAAAGCAAAGTAGTCTCATCATCAGCTTTCTACCAGTGCAAGTTCCGTCCCAATTGGTCCAACCAGCCGTTTCATAGATTACCCGGGACAGACAGACAGACAGACAAAGACGTTTAAACTTATAGTCATATTAAACTAGTAAAAAAAAATAATTTCGACTTAAATTTTCGAAAAAATATATCAAAATAATCGCCTGTTGTTCAGTATTCAATTATTTATCAATTAGTAATGTAATGTATACCCCCCCTATAACACGGTAGGTTTATTCCACGTTATCGGAAAACGCGTCGTATGATTATCATCGTACTACGCGCTAATAAGGCCCCGAATGCGCATAATATAATACAGAATAATATATTAATATTATTTTGTATTATATTATGCCTTGCGTTATAAGAGCACCGTGTTATAGGGGAATTTAGTAGAACAAAATATAGCACAATTATTTTAAAAAATCCGCTACTATACACATTTTGTTATCTTTACCTGTGCCTGTACATAATAGATTAAGAATATTTGCAGAAACCATTCTAAAGATAATTTAAAAAAAGAATCATATAAAGTTGCCAACTATTTGCATATCTATTTCTGATTCTAATTTTGCGACTTTTTCTAAACTTTATCAGATATTATTCTATCTTCTAGGAATGTGATTGACACTTTTGACTGGACTCTAAACGCACATATATCACAAAATACGATATGTCTTGAGCCTTTTGGAGCCCGTTTTTTGCCACATTCGTTAATATAATAAGCAATGTTTTAACTACATTTGGGGTAAAATTAAATACAAATTACACTTTATTTTCTACTAGCGGACCTGGCAGATGTTGTCCTTCCCGAGGGTTGGGTTACTTACTATTTACTAATCCTATAATACTATTCCCGTCCATTTCCCGTTCCAGTTCCTGATGTTTTGGCTTATATTTTTTTTATCCTATGTCCGCCTCCTGGTTATAAGACACCCTCCCCCCCCCTGGCACCAATTTTCAGCCAAATCATCGGCCGACAGATTAAGTTTTAGTTCTAAATATCGATTATTAGTTCCTGTAATGAAATTTAATCAAAATCGATTCTGTAATCTTTGAGTTTATCGCGAATATACATCAAGATATTTTTATTAAAGAGACAACGCACGCCTAATCAAAACCGACAGATTATGTTTTAGTTCTAAATATCGATTATTAGTTCCTGTTATGAAATTTAATCAAAATCGATTCTGTAATCTTTGAGTTTATTCTTTTCGCCATTAACACATACTGTGAAAGCAGAACAAAGCCTGTAGGCCAATGGAGCAGCTGAAACAAAGCCTGTTAGAAATCCGAACAATACGAAACCTCTAAATTAACAAAGGAGCGAACCTATTTCTCTAGATAAACTCAGAATTAATTATGTCATGACATTATAAATCACGATAAATTTGATTAGCTGCTTGCTTAGTGGAAGGTAGCAATTAATTTTCAAAAGCAACTGATAATTAATTTGTTGTTTCATATTAAACTATTATATAAAATTAAAACTGACTATTTTATATTCTCCCTTTATGTTCCGTTAATTCTAAAATTAAAATCTAAAAGTTTTAAGTACAAAAAGAAGTTAAAAGTAGAGCTAAATTACTGTTAAAGTTCCAAACAAAATATTAATCATCATAAATAATTATTGTTTATTACAGTGATCGCATAATTTATTAGTTTTATTTGCATTTCACAGTCGAGGGTGAGTTTTTTTGAAAATAATTTATTTATCTCCAGCGCCAAGTTCTAGCCCTCAGGCGGTTTGGAAGCGACAATCTAAATTGATATTTATAAAGGCAACAAATTACTTTGTTGTTATTTACGTTACTCTTTTTCTTAAGTAATTGAATTTCATTCATGCAAAAACAACTTCATTTATTCGTACAAAGTAATCTTGGAGATATTCAGGGAGTAAATTGCGTTTCTTCTATAGATGATTTTATGATGAGCTTATGAAGGCTGAGACTTGTTTATGAACTTTTTGTTGTTTTTAAAAACACATATGCTGTGCTGAGGTGCGAAATTTCTGTAACGGCCACATCATAGAGTACGAAGAAAGCAATAGATACTTGTAGATTAGTGCTAGTGTTGCCAGGATAAAAAAATAAAATAAATTGAACTTAATTAAAATTTGTTACATTTATAAAAATTTTAGTATAAGTGTCAGGAAAACGGTTCTTATGAAGGAAAAAAAGTAAGAAAATTGAGCGGGAAATTAGAAAATTTAAGAATAAAAAAATAAAAAAAAATAAAAAATGTTCTATTCGGTAGCATGCAACAATACAAAAACAAAAAATCTTTAGTAAGACAATTAAACTGGAAAATTAAACATGCTACAGAAAAGGCAGCAAGACTCAGCTCTAGGAGCTGCTTTTCAGTCTCCGCCTGAATTTTTTATTAATTTAATTGAATTATAATGCATTAATTTTAAAAAATATTAGCTTTCACACACCTTCCTTTATACAAATTGTGCCAAATTTGATAATCTTCCGTCCGCGAAATTTTTATAAAAGGACATCAACAATTTTCGCTTCACGTATTAATATATAAATAATAAACGATAGATATTATTCGAATACATTAAAAAAAAATAAGGCATCTTATCTATTTAGAAGTCATTTTATATATCATGCTAAAATTGAATCTATTTTTAGTAATTAATTTTATGCAGATGAAGTTACTGGCACAGCTAGTAAAAAAAAATTAAATTTATAAGTTTATTATTATAAAAGTATATCTTATCTTTGAATTCAGTCCTTGTATTGGGACTCAAATTAAATGCATGAAAAACTAAACTACTTTGCTTTAATCCGCGAATGAATACGAGGGAAAATTGGTGTAATGCTGCAACCCGAATGTTTATGGTACTTTTAGTATACTTTATATTCAAATGGTACTATTATTTGTAGTAATATTGCGAATATTAATAGAGTTAAAAAGTAGCATTAATGTATGTGTCAGCAAATACATAATACATATTAAGAATTCGAATTTGATTGTTTATTGGTAAAATAACACGATTATAAACACGAGTAATAATCGGAAATTACTATTTTATCTCATTGTGTTATATAGAAATCAAATTCAAACTAAAACTTATTATTTAAAAATAATAATCACCAATTACAAGTAAATAACTGTTCGTTATGTAAAGAATTTTAATTGCACTAACTTTAACAAAAAGATAATGTTCTTTTATTTTATTTTATTATTAAGGACCTCTAACAAAGAATACACACATTAAATAATAGATAACAATCACACAAAAAAAAACCCTGTGTGCTCCTTCAATTACAGGAGACCACAGCAAGCAATTACTAATGCGATTAATTTTCATACCAGATATCGCCTTAGATGTCCTTTCTAATAATGAACTTATAATAGTTCTTGACAAGCCAAGGTCTTTTAGAAGGTTGTACAGGGATTTTGCTGGTATACACTTTTCTACCACCTCTACTGCATATAAACTGGTTTTGTAACCATTTTTGGTGAGCTTATTTGTTAGGTTAATTAGTACTTGTTCGTTTTTATCAGATGGTCTTTAGGATTGTTAGTCTCCCATGGAAAGTAAGATTGGTCTTTGAGTAAAAGAATATGTCCAGCCTGGATGACTAGACAACAATATCCTCTGGGATATTTTAATGTTTTTCATATGATTCCATTAAAAGAACCCAATCTTTTTCATTCATAAACAATGTAAAAACAAAAAATATTCCAATTATAGGCAGAGCCCCACATCCAAATAATTACCGAAAAAAACCATTGAATTAGTGTCATCTTGAACAAACCTTTCCACAAGCTATATATATTTACACAGTATATATATACTGTGTAAATATATATACTTTTTGGATGAACAAAAATCATTAAACTAGCATTATCGTCACTGAACACTTGACTTAGTCATCATCATTACTGACAACTCTGCAGATTTGTTTTTACTTCTGTTGGGTGTCCTGGAGAGCCAGTGAAGGACTAAGAGTAAAATAACTATGTTGTTCTTGCCTTATTTATAATCAAAAACTAAGTACTAGTTTAGTGAAGTGTGTAATTTTTTATAATTACATTATTATGATTAAAGAACAAATTATAATAGTTATACACGATAAACAAAAAAAATCTAACATACAGTAACTTATAAATACACATAATCATTATGTCTATTATCATGTATTATCATTATGTTATTTAGAATATACTTGTGATTGTGATGTATAAAGAAAAATAATAATCTTACCAAGTCAACTTCTACCGTAGGGTTGCCACGAGAATCGAAGATTTGACGCGCCTTAATAGACTTGATCGGCATTTTGATAATATTTGATAAGCACCTGCGAACGATAAGACGTGCATTTAAATTAAGAAAACTCATACTGGTGTTCTACAGTCTATTTAGACAAATGTTATAGGTCAAATATACACTATAGTATTTTGTCTTTAATTGTAATAAGAGATTACCTAATATAATTTTTTTACTATAGCTGAAAGTATTAGCTATATTTGAAAAACAAGAAGCCTTAAATATTATTAAAACATTTAGAGCAATTTCATTACTTACTAACAGGAATTATCTGCAAAATTTCGTCAAGTTGACTTTTTTAACCTTTTGCTGTCCCCGATGAGTGCCGGTTGAGAGTACAAGTTTGTCCTTCACAAGGTGAAAATAGAGATGCACCTTGAAATATCCGATATCAAATCTAAATAAACTTCGATAAATATCGGTTTATAAAATAATGACGGTTTTCAACAGAAGAATAAGATTAAATCAATTTGACTTATAAATCTCATTAATGTTTGTTTTGTAAATTCTTATGATTATTAAGGGGTATTTAGAGCTTATTATGCTCTATAGTAGGTCAGATAGTTTTACATTAAGTGATTACAGTTTATATACTTTTTTACAGTCTGTATCCCTGTACTAAATCTGTAGCTGCACTCTGCATCAGTGTATCTATCAATGTCAATCAAAGTGTTTTAACTAATATTTGTCTTCTTATTTTATGATGAACTATATAGAGATATAAATACTTAATTGAAAAGATATTTCACAGTTCACTATTCACAATAAATTATGTCTACGAAAGACAAAGAAGCAACGGATGAAGAAAAAAAACCAGTTGTTATTAAAAATGCAACGGATCTTCAAAGACTGAAGCTAGAAAAACTTATGAAAAATCCTGTTAGTTCTATATTATATTTTAAAATTACCATATAAAGAAATGTAATAAAATTGTTAGTCTTTTTGGAGGATATAGCAAAACATGTACATGCTTATTAGTTTCGCTTTTTAGGATAAACCAGTAGTGATACCAGACGGACCCAAACAGAAATCACTACCACCTCCACCAGACTTTGTTCGAAATGTAATGGGATCTAGTGCAGGAGCTGGTTCAGGAGAGTTTCACGTTTATAGGCATTTAAGAAGAAAAGAATATGCTAGACAAAAGTTTATACAGGAAAAAAGTGAAAAAGTAAGAATAATAAAATACATTCCAATGACGGTGGTATAGGGTGGCAAATGCTGGTACTGAAAAAAGATTTTTTTTTAAATTAGCTTATAATTTCCCACTGCTGTGCAAAGGCCTCCCCACCTTAGACCACTCTCGTCTATCCAGAGCTAAACCAATTCACTCCTTTCGCGCAAAGGCGTCCAAGTTGTAGTGCCACCTCTTCCTTGGCCTACCTGGTCTATGGTGACCTTTGATGGGAGTAGTGGCAACAACACCTTTGCAGGTCTATTCATGCCACATGCCCAGCCCATTCCCACTTGAGCTTTGCTGACTTTTTTCAAAACAGAATTAAAAATATATTATTTGATAAAAATATGACATAGATATGCAGTCTAAAAATACACACCACACTAATAAATTTCAATACTTGCTTGTGTGTGCAGCATTTGTATTGTAAACTTAACTCGACCACTCCCTATAAGCCAATGATGATGATGACTTTATGAATAACCTTTGAAGAGTCTATCTCCTGATGATGCTTCGGTGTTGAAGCGAAACGTTCGTTGAGGCACATCGGAAAGTCAGTGTATTGCTGTGCTTTGGTGGCGGATTCAGTGGTGTAGCTTTCGGGTTGCAGCATTACACCGATTTTCCCTCGTATTCATTCCAAAATGTAGTTTTTCTATTTGAATTTATGGACTACTGTTTTATATGCTATCAAGTATTTGCCTAAAGCGGTTTCTTGACTCAAAATTTAAAACTTACGCTATAAGATTAAAGTTATTATTAAATTATAGGTAATAAATAACTTTATACAACATAATTATGATTTTATCGGTAAATAAAAGTCATTAGCGTCTTTTTTCATCGCCATATATATACTAAAAATTCGAAATTTCTTAATCTTCCAGCTAAGATATACCTCGAGCCAACTGGGTTTCCCCTACAGTGCAAACTTAATCTTCCAGCTAAGATATACCTCGAGCCAACTAGGTTTCGCCTACAGTGCAAACTTAATCTTCCAGCTAAGATATACCTCGAGCCAACTGGGTTTCCCCTACAGTGCAAACTTAATCTTCCAGCTAAGATATACCTCGAGCCAACTAGGTTTCGCCTACAGTGCAAACTTAATCTGTATATTATATCTATATTAATGTTTTTAGGTATATTAACTTTATTTATTGTTATTTTTAGATGCGAGTATGTATAAATATTTCTTCCGTATTGTCATAATTGTAATTCTGTAATAGATTTCTTAAACAATTTTTTAGTTGGTATCTATTTATTTGGCTTATTTTACGATTTAATAATCTATAAACATACGGGCCCAGATAGCTGAACTGTCGTTTAGCCCAAGCTGTTTTAGAGTAGTTTAAGAGTCCATCGCGGACAAACAACGTAACGCGTAATTTATATATATTGAGATTTAGCTTTAACAATTTCAAGATACTAACATTTGTTCTACGCGGTATCTGTGCTACGAAATGTCGTAGCAACGTCGTAGCTCGTTTTACGTCCGCCTCATATTACATTTTTATCTTTATTGCCTTTATTTTGTAGTTATTGCGATACAAAATGTTTTATAGTGATGCTTTAAAACCTCGTATTCATTCGCGGATTAAAGCAAAGTAGTTTAGCTTCTCATACAAATTATGTAGTTTAATAATAGATAATATAGTGATTAGTGATATTGAAATGTTATTTTAATGATATCTTATTATTTGTTTGTCTTTTTAACCAACATAGGTCAATTACTTTTTTTTTTTTTTTTTATGGTTTAAGCGGGCAAACGAGCATACTTGTCACCTAAGTGATCATCGTCGCCCATGGACTATTAAAATAAGATAAATATATTTTGTTTACAGGGCACAGAAATTCAGTTTTACGCAGCTACAACCTTACATACAAAAATACTCAGATGTTGGAATGAAGTACCTCCAGAAAGTTACACAGAACTTAAAGAAAAATTATTACAAGCTGTAATATCGTACTCCAAAGGGCCAAAAATTGTCACTAACAGATTGTGTATAAGTGTATGTTATTTTTGCAATATTTGTATAAATAATAGAGAGGGGACAGCGTTGTTTACTTAAAGTAATGTTTTTTAAACCTTACCGTTTTCCTACTGAAGATCTTTATGCTGTGTCGGATCTGTTAACTGTCAGGAAGCTATATGTTTTACTGACCGTTTTAAGGCTACATAAAACTTTAAAATATGATCCGACAATTTTAAGTAAGAGAAGAAGCGATAAAGTAGCTAAATTACATAAAATAAAAACTAAATTCGCTCAAAGACAATAAAGCAAAGTAGTTTAGTTTCTCATGCATGTCATGGATTTCCGCAAAGTAACGCCTGATTCTATCAATTATTTATAGAAGAAGTGTTCAGTACGTTTCATTCATGTGTAAAGATGACATCGTAGATTCGTATATGGCAAAAGCAGTAAGCTGTAGGGAATCGGAATAAATAAATTAAACATAAAATCATTTTTAAATACTTTTACATACAATTTTGGATTATAAATAATAAAAATTTTTCAAATCGGACCAGCAGTTCCTGAGATTAGCGCGTTCAAGCAAACAAACAAACTCTTCAGCTTTATATATTATAAACGTGAAAGTAAATCTCTCTGTTACATTTCCACGTGTAAACCGCTCGCTCAATCAATAGTGATGTATTTTGGTATAGAGATAGATTAGACCTTGGAGAAGGATATAGACTACATTTTGTTGTGAAAATGAAACTGTATTATAAAATAAAAAATAGTAATTGCTTGCTGTGGTCTCCTGTAATTGAAGGAGCACACAGGGTTTTTTTTTTGTGTGATTGTTATCTATTATTTAATGTGTGTATTCTTTGTTGGAGGTCCTTAATAATAAAATAAAATAAAAGAACATTTTCTTTTTGTTAAAGTTAGTACAATTAAAATTCTTTACATAACGAACAGTTATTTACTTGTAATTGGTGATTATTATTTTTAAATAATAAGTTTTAGTGCGGATTTAAGCAAAGTAGTTTAGTTTTTCATGCATGTCATGGATTTCCGCAAAGTAACGCCTGATTCTATCAGTTAAAGAACTATTTATATGTATAGATTACTTGATGCTCACGTCTTCTTCCGCCTAGTGCAGGGGGTCTGCAACCTTCGGCTCGCAAGCCACATAAGGATTTGAAGATCACATTTTTAGATACGTTATTAGTTTTTTTTTTAATTATTTATAAGTATAGGCTACATTCTTTAGTAGTTTAAATTTTCTATTTCAATAACCATGCAAAGCCATCGCTACCATTGAATTTGTCAGCTCAAATTTTAATTATAAGTAAATTTTTAATTGTTTTAATTTTTAACTGATATAATAAGTAATTATCCAATTATACGATATATGTGGGATATGATATGGTACCAGGTATGCCTTTTAAACAACTCTTTTTGTATGAATCTTAATCCTTAATACCTCTTTCACTTTTCTTGAATTATCTTTTCTCATTAAATTAACGTCGCTTCTTATATCTATTAATATATCATTACTATTTAATTAATCTCTATCATTTTGTGTGTATTCTTTTCTTCCTTGTCTTTACTTTGAATAGTTAAAGTCCACTCATTTTTGCTATTTTTTATAGTCTATCAATTTGTGGCCAAACTCGTTGCCTTTAAAATATTACATCCCCTATTAATTATTTTTTCAACAAGTATATGATTTATGATCGAGTTCACCACAACTATAGCATCACTTCACGTGATTTATCTTACAACTTGAAGAATTAGCAGGTGAGTGGCCAGAATATGTAGGGTTTTTTCTTATCATCAATCCTCTTTCTAAGATCACTATAGACATCAAATTTTTTGCGAATATCTTTCATGTCCGATGCACCATATAAAATTATTTTCTTCGACCCAAAATCACGGATACCTTCAATCACATATTCCATTAATGCAGCATCTTCGACTGTGCCGTGATATAACAATTCTTTTATAGACAGAAAATACTGTTGAATTGATTCATGATTTTTCATTCTACGGGCAACTTTTTATTTTACAATCGCACATATTACGTTAAATTATGTTCCAAATTCCTCTATTAATCCTTTCTTTAATGTAACATAGTCTTTGGCTTCTAATGGATACCATCCATCCAGGAGTCATTTCTAAGAAGTAAACTTTTCTATTTTTGTCCATTTCATAAAATATTGTAAATACACATGTTGCAATCGAGTATGAGTCATCGCCGCTGAAAATGTTCATTGATTTTTCCAAGTCTTTGATAAATTTCCGTTACGCATTCTTCGTCCGTAATCTTGATATTCATCTTCATGTTTTTTCGGTGGCATTCTTAAATTGTTAAGTCTAGATAATCCTTTTTTTAATTATTGTTCAAATCGTTATTTCGTTTTAATCATATTCCAGGCGAGGAAAATTTTTTCAGCACGGACAAGGAAGACTTTTTCATCCTGGATGAGGAAGATTCCGGACTATTTTATTATTTACATCCGGGACGAGTTTCCAAAATGTTGTGGGATGTAAACAGCAAGAGACTCCAATTTATTCGTTATTCTTAAATTATTCTTTAGCCTTTCAGCTTTTTTACATTCGTCATTCTAATTCTTTCTGTCTGTCACATTTGAAAATGTTTTTTTTTTTAAATTGAAATAAACATATAGAAAACTTTTTATTACAACTAAATAATTTACATCATAAAAAAGACAAATATCCCAGATATTATGTAATTTGTTGTAAGAATACAATACTTGATTTAAGAATAAATAGATTAGCTTTTTTTTATCAAAAAACTTTATTTACACAAGTAGTATTTTTTTGTTGGCAAGAAAAATTTTTATGGCTCTTTAAAACCTTTGTAAATTTGTAAATTGTAATTTTTTGACTCTTCTAACTCAAAAGGTCGCTGACCCCTGGCCTGGTGCAATGACTCTCTTATTATTTTTGAGGGTTACAAATTCATAAGGGGCGTTATAAATAGTTTGGGGCCTAAAAGTTACCCTATACGTATCACTATGAATCCCTCAATCTTCTGCTGTATCTTTAGACATCTGTTTTCCATAATCTAAAAACATAAGCGAAAGGTCACCTAATACGTAATCTCGAAAACCGTACAAAGGCGAAATTTGGCAAGGAAGTAGTTTAAAGTCAGTAGAAAAGAGATAAGAACAGATTTTTCTGGTCCTATCTAAGGAGATCTAAGGGTAGCCGCACACAGGGCCACAAGTCACACAGCCAGACAACACCGTCACTGGCACATTTCCATACATTTTAGCGTGCAGCGTGTGGCGGCCACCGGCGCCAACCGTGTGCGGCGATTCCATATAAAATGTATGAAAATTACAGGAAGTATGGCAGTGGCGGCGTTTTGTGGCAATGGTGTGTGGCCTGTGCGCGACAACCCTAATAGCCGCCACACACGTTTCGATAAATCGTTACGAAAAAACTGTACCATTAAACCGTAGCGAAAAAACTGTGCAGTTTCATCGACAACGATTTTTAATACACAAGTATCGATAAAACTGCGCAGTT